>JADKXX010002940.1:0-188983 GCA_017310255.1 Butorides virescens | reverse complement strand
GGGGGGGGGCGGTACGCGCGGGAGGCTGCGCTGCGCCACCGGCCGTCGCCAATCGGCAGCGGCCGCGCTGGGGCTCGTGGGTGGCGGCGCGGCGGCGCGCGCTTCGCCCGGTGTTGCGCTGGGCCGGGCCCGGGTGGGCTGCGCGGAACCACCCCCCCCCCCCCCCCCCCTCCCCGGGCGGCGGGCTGCCCGCGGGAGCGCCCCGCAGGAGGGCCCGTGCCTGCCGGCGTCGGGGCGCGCTCCCTCCCTCTGCCACAGCCCCCTGTGACGCAGCCAAACCTCTTCGGGGCCCGGGCCGTTGGCGGGGTGGCGCTACAGTGTCTGCCGCTTCGTTGCGTTTCCCGGGCCGCGAGCGCAGCAGCCCCGTCCCGTCCCCCCGGCGCTGTGAGCTCTCCGGCTGCTCTTCCGGAGGAGCTGCCCCCTGGGCACTGGGGCGCCGTCGCTGGCTCTGCAGTTCTGTTCGTTTCTGAATTTAGGCCTTAAAAGCTCCCGTCCAGCTGCCTGGGGCAGCCGAGTGAAGATAAGAAAGGTCGTGCTTCTTGGGAGGCGCGGGTTAGGGGCTGTGGTGGGAAAGTTATTTCCGTGAGTCACACTTTGAGAGCATCTGTTTTGAGCAAAAAAGGTGCTCTGGGGTTTCTGGGTAGCGGTCCGCTTGATGAGTGTGTTTTGGCCCCTTGTTAGGAGACTTAAGCCTGGATACAGTGGAGAGTTGCCTGGGTTTTGTTAGAAATAGGCCACTGTTTTAGAAAAGGAGTTGCCAAATTACCCTCTCCTGTGCTGTATTGAAATGTTGGTGCCCTGCTTCCTGATGATGGTGTAAAGGTGGCTGGGATGTGCCGGAGACTAAATGAGCTTTGTAGCAGTGCTTCGCGGTCCTACGGACTGCGTGGGTATTTGCAAAGTGGAGATACGGAAATGCAGTTACAGCTGAAGAGCCCTCGTGTTAGGGAAGCTTGAGGCGTGGTGGATATTCTCGGCAAACCTGAAAATCCACAGCTGCTGTGAAAATTTGCTCTTTAAAAAACACCTTGATTGTTTGTTTGAGGGCATCCATTTGAAAGAATATCAGATTAAATAATTAATTTACTAATTTGAGGGACTCTTGACAGCTTGCGTTTCTAAATGTAAAGCGATTCATAAGTTACTTTATATGGGGAGGGGAAAAGGGAGATTACAGGCTCAGAAACAATGCTTTGCAGTTGAATCAATAATGATAGCTAAGAAAAACTCAAAACATGAAGAGTAAAGATTTATCATAATTTGATCTTATAATGAAAGTACTTTGAAATTCCATGTTTTATTGTGCTAGCTGTGTTAAATAGTCAAATTTGACATCTAGGGCAAAAACGTGTTATTTTTTTGTAACACCAGCATTATGATTGAAAGTCATGACCATAACTGTAAATGAAAATACAATGCTGAAAATAGTTGGGGTTTTTTTCTCACCTCTATAGATTTTCATTCTGATTGGTGGAAAAGGGGACTAACCTGTCAGAATGGCTGATATAACCAAGACAGAAGAACAGGAAGTGGAGAAGAGTTTGGATGAAGAAGTGGAGAAAACACCTCCTACGTTAGAGGCAGATTCGGGTGTTGGCTGTGACGGTGATAGTTCAACTTCAGGTACAGCGCACCCCACTGATACTGAAAAAGAAGTTGATAGCATTAAGCAGGACGACAGAGCAAAAAGGAAGAATTTAGGTCCTGAAGGTGAACCTCCTAAGAAAGTAGTGAGTATGATTTATTTTGTTTCAAAGCCTTAGTTCAAGAAAAGATTGAAAATATTTATGTGAAATGTATGTGAGCCAGCATGAAGCAGCAAATGCCAAAGTTTGCAGCTAGTTTCCTAGTAAAGCAACAGGTGCAGGAGTTATGTTGGGTTTAATTGAAGAGGAGGGCTAGTAATTAGAATGTTAAGAAAACTGATCTCAGCACATGCTTAGTCTAATTCTAAAATTATCATTCCATCGTCTATGTGGTAGCAATCTCGTAGTGCAGTGTAGGGTTTACTGGCATTAGTCCAAGTCCCATACCTCGAACTCATATGCTCTGTATGTTGTTATCCTGTGCGTTAGCATAGTTGCCTGTGCATGGGAGGTTCTTCCATAAGGTAATTTTGTCCTTTAATTTCCTCAATAAACTATTGCATAGTTTAGAAAACTGTACAGGCTGCATCCTCTGTGATATAATTTCAGTATGATTTGTTAGCAAAGTGAAGTACTGAAAGGGTTACAGATGCTTTTGGTTTTTTTAAGACTGCAAGAGTAGCAGAAAATATTTGTCCTTTTAACTGGGAGGGTGAAAAGGGTAATGTCTTATGTGACATATGAGTTTGTAGAAACTGAGGCTGTAATATCTGTTTTAATTTTGACCTTTTGGGATATTTGAGTATAATTTAGAAATGTTTTTGACCTAGCGTTTTGTTTCTCGGTTCAGAATTTTTCCAGGATGTTAATTTATGGTTAAGGTAAAATAAAAGGTACCCTTTGCTGTGGTAGAAATGCTATTAGCCCTTTCATCTTTTTAATTAGGTAGCTCTGGGACAAGGTTTAGGTGGACAAGAAATATATTGGTTTTGCGTAGCTTAAGGGTGTAGAGAGGTGATTGCATTGAACGCAGCTGCCAGCATCCAGGCGTTACTGCTGATGGCTGTTTGCAACTGTGCTTGCAGCAGCTGAGGTACGTTAATGGATTGTATGAACACAGCCCCCACACTTGTCAAAGTCAGCCCTTCTACCTTACGTCACCCTGGGTGGCCATTCAGGGAGCCATCTGTGCTTGCCCTAAAAAAGACTAGAAATGGTCAAAATATTCTTTAGTATCAGTCAGCCCAGTGTGGTAGTAAACAGATGATGGGGTCATAGAGATTCCAGACAAGCATGTCTGTGTTCATTCTGAAGGTTACCAAAATTGTATGAGACACTAAAGAATTAATTTGGTATATTAAAGTCAGTCAAACCTTCTTTTCCCTGGAGTTTTCCCTTGAGGAACTGCTACTTGAGTAATAAGATACCGGGATGTTGACTTTTGTAGTCAGCTGTTGGGAATGCTTTTAATTGCTGTGTGAATTTATACTGGCTGGGGCTTTATGGCATGTTTGTGCGTTTTAACTGGGAATCCTTCATTCTAGTTTATACTGTTATTTCACACACTTTTGTGCCTCACAGAATTTGTGGTGGTTCTCCATGTTCTGTTACTTTGTATTTTATTTGTAATTTATTTTAATTTCATGTATATAATTGAAGATTAATTTCAAGGTGAAGAAATGTTAGGAGCATAATATCTGGATGTAGGCTGCTTCTCAGTGTGGCATTGGGACAGAAATGTCCTGGAGTATTTACAGTTAAGGCTAAACCAGAGACATCTCTACAGCTACCTGTTAAGCATGAAATGGTATACGTTGTCAAGTAATTTCTCTCATTCCCTTACCATGGTCTGTTCAAAGCTCTGGCAGTGGGATCATCCGCTTAGGGCTTTATGTGACATCAGCTAGTTGGCATTTTGGTTAAATTGGCAGTTTATACACTTCTGTTAGATGGAAACACTGAATTTCTGAAACAGGATTTTTGAAGAAGCTTAAAGTTTTTCAAGAAGGAACATCCTCTTCTTCGGTCCAAGGCTAAAGGGGAATGAAACTGATTCTTTGAGAGTGTTGAAGGGAATTAGATAACTAAAAGTTAAGTATTTCTGTGAAGGAAAGATGCTGGGCATCATCTATCAGAAATTACTTGCACCAATTGAAGAGGGAACTACATTTTTAAGGGAGTTGTCTCTGATAATTGAAGTACTGATGTCAGTACCAGGACAGATAGAAGAAATGTTTTTATATATAGAACAATGGTGCTCTTCATAGTATTACTTGTTTACTTTCTTAAATGCTCAAAGTGAACACAGGTCTTTTGATTAAATGAAAAAGTAATGAAAAGAATTCACTGCTTGAGTCCATTCCTTCCCTCATTTCTACAGCGTGGGACAGGCCATGGACAAGCTGTAGCTGCACATTACAATGAGCTTCAAGAGGTTGGATTGGAAAAACGTAGCCAGTCTCGCATATTCTACCTCCGAAACTTTAATAATTGGACAAAGAGTGTCCTCATTGGTAAGCTGCCTTAATTGATTGCTTAGACTTTAATAAAATGTAACTAATTTTTGTATCAAAAAGTAACTTTTTTCCCGCTTTCTGATGTTGATTATAGCACTTTGTCTCTTAATACATAGTAAGATTTTAAATCTTAAAATAAAATAGCTATATCTTTATTTCAAATCTTTGTGATAGTGTTTTATATTGTTGGAGTGCCAAATATATGCTAAAATGGCCAACTGATGTGAAAAATAGAAAAAGTTCATATTGGAAACTTCACAGCATTTTTAAAGAGAAAGGTACAGCTTTAAATCATAAACAATCTATCTGTTTGTGTTAGATTGAGCTGTTCTTGTTATTTAAATCTATCTCAAATAATTTCCTGGCCATTTTCCCAGAGCAGTCTGTCCTTAGGTCTAGATGAAGCAATTCTGTATGAAACGTGAACACCAAGTATTTTCAGTATTACCCCATAGTCAACAATTTAAAAAGATGAAAAACTAGAGGATGTAGTTCTTTAAGAATCAGCAGCTTTTTATAAAAGGCAAAGTCTGCTATCCCACAAATTAATTCCAAAGTGAGGAAACAAAACTGTCAGATATCTCCAAACAAAGAAAAGAATTACCGGCAGAGCATCACAGATTCATGAAGAGGCATCCATGCCAGGCGATGTTGGCACCATTTATCTTAGCATGCTGCTTTTTGTTGTGTTGTATCAGAGCAGTTAGAAGCAGTATTTTGGTTTATATAAAGACTTTTCTGGAGCCCGTGTTGAAGCCTTTCAGTCATAATGGATTTCTGTAGTGTGGTGGTATAGCAGTTGTATCCAAACATGTTTCATGTCTCTTACTGTGAAGAAAAGTTGCCAGCATGCTGATATGTTTTGCATAATATGCCAACGTCAGTCAGAGTGAGATAATCTAGACAGCGTGGAGAAGAAGAGAAAATGAAATTGGTATATGTAGGGTAAAAAGACAGCAAACAAGTAGCTAGTGTTATTGCGAGGCCTAGGAGAGTGAGTGAGTGGAGAACATTATGCATTTTCATAATGTGACCGTAAGGAAAAGTTGTGGCCAATGCGTTTAATTGGCTTTTACTCTTTTGCAAAAGCCTTTCCCATACTTTCAGATAATGTCTGCCTTCATTATAATGGTAATGAAAGGGAACCCTGTTTCCCTACTCACACATGGGGTGGCTGTTTAGCGGTGTGCAGTTTTGCCTTTGTCTGCCAGGGAAACAGTTCAGAGCTCCAGTCACATCACATGCAAAGCACATCAAGCACAGAAAATATTCATTATCTTCTCCATAGTTTTAAGAGTTTGTAGTTGCTTTCATCATTAGTGGTTTCTAGAAAAAGAGGTTTGTCTGTGATGTTAAGACTTATAGGCAAAGTAAGTTCTGAGATGTTCTAAAATTCTCAAACCCTTTTGGTCCTTCGGGGATCTCTCTACAGTACAAGTGAATTAGAGACACCTGGATATGCGTTCTCTCTATTTTTCTAGGTGAATTTATAGATCGGGTACGACGGAAGAAGAGTGATATAACTGTTTTGGATCTAGGATGTGGCAAAGGTGGAGACTTGCTGAAGTGGAAAAAAGGCAGAATCAAAAAACTTGTGTGTACTGGTAAGAAGACACAATAACTGTCCAGGGAAAGCATATTGGGGTTTTATGGGGAAAAGAAGCACGTCTCCGGTCTTTTATTGCTTCCTTTTTCAGTAAGCCCAGGAATACAATGATATACCTTCTGTCAAAAATTCTTCTTTTGTCTTTTAACCTGAAGACATCAACTTGATTGCCATCGTACATACAAGAACCATTCATTTTCTGTGTAATGAGCTTTCAGTTAAACTCATAAATAAAAGCTACTATCAGTAAAGAAATGCATAATTACCACAGATTGTCTTAGGCAAAGTGTGACACCGAGGAAAAGACTGACATTTTGTATTTTATATAATTCTCTCCCACATCTAATCTTCCGTAGTGTTTTTAACTGTTCTGAAAGTACGAATGTAAGAGTTAAATTTAAAATCAAACAAACCCCACAGTGGCTTGACAAAAAAATTGTCTGATTAAATATTTTTTCATTTAAATAGTTTGCTTAGGTGTTGGGAAGGAGATACCATCTTCCCTTCTCCCAAAAAGCATGCCAAGGATAATCAGAGGAACCATTACTTAACTTTAATTTTAACAGATACTAAAATTTCATAAAATTCCTTTTGTGGGAATTATCCTGGGTATTCTACATTTTACAGTTATCTTTCTTTTTCAGTTGGCAGTCTTCAAGTACAGTTAATGAATTTGCTTACAAAGGTCTTGTGTAAATTTTTCGCATATTGTTGTAATATAATTCAGTGAAATGCTATGTCTGAGAGAGGAACAGTCTTAAAAACAAAGTAAAAACATTCCCATGATGCCATATAGCAGCATATATCACAAATAATTGCATTTCAACATCTTGTATATTTGTAAGAAGATGAAGAGCTTTCAGTAGTTCTGTTGGAGAAACTCTGGGAGCTGAACTGTTGTAGTTAATGCATACCAGACGCTTGATGCTAACAGCACTTAGTATCCATCACCTAGTATCCATCGCTTGAAATTTTGGAGGCTTGCTTTGCACTTTTGAGGATGGGAGCTTTCCAAAATCGTCAGATTACAACTTTTTTCTGAAGTGAAGACTGAAAATGACAGTTATAATGCCAAACACCTCCTGCAAATTCAATTCCTTCTCTACAAATTGGAAATAAGTGTTTGTTCCTATCAAAGTATAACTGAAGATCAACTTTTATCCCTGCTGTAACGGATCTGCTGTGTTCAGTAATCATTCCACTTTTCTTGTCTGGAGAGCAGTTTACATGCTCTTTTTTTTTTTTTTAAATTTCTCTCTCACTTTAGATATTGCTGATATTTCTGTGCAACAGTGCAAGCAGCGATATGAAGACATGAAAGCCCGGTGTCGTTATAACGAGCATATTTTTGATGCAGAATTTATACAAGCAGATAGTACCAAGGTACAGTTCCTATGCTTTATAATATAGATTTAACATTTTTGCGTTAAGCAAGTACAGGAAGTGATGCTAGTGCTGTAATATTTAGGGCATGTGTATTTTTAAGATTGGATTGTTGTACTATCAGGAGAATCAACCATACAGGCTACTGAGATATAGTTGAGTGTGATTTGTTACTGTTTTACAGTGTAACTGTGTTCTTGAAGCCTGAATGTCTTTTTCAGATAATAAAACTGGTGTTTTCAGTTTCTTTTACTTGACAAGGGGAAAGGAATGACTACTTACTTCTGGAGTTCTGGGAGCCAGCATGGGATATTGGAAACTGTCTTGGTGAATGTGTTTTTTATGCTGGAATGAATGAAGGACATTTTCTGATTTGACTTGTACACTTTACTTATGCCAATACTTACTTTTCCTAACAGCATTTTAATTACTGTAATACATGTCTTCAAAACTGGTGTGATAGAGCAGATTTCTTAGACTGGAGGTGATATTGAATACAACACTGAGGCTTAGGAAATGGTCTTTTAACCAGCACTGCTATTGCGTCCTAGAAACGCAGGCTGAGAGTGCCCTGCTGATGCAGGCTGAGGGACAGAGCCTACCTAGTTGCAGCATATCTGTGGAAAAGCTAAACTGTTCTTCCCAGCCTTGCAGGAAGGGTTGTTGGCTTGAATTCTTGGTTGCCTCCCCTTCTGAGGTGTACAGTCTGTTGCAGGTTGCAGGTAATCTCTCTCGGCTCAAAATTACAGTCAGGGAAGAGAGGAAAGAACCTGGGCCAGGAGACAAAGGGATATTTTCACGCTTCTATTACAGCTCAGTCTTATGGGCATATGTCTGTTCGTGGACACAGAAATTCATCTCCCTGACTTTGTATATAATGCAAAATCTCCTTCTCACAGCTTGTCCAATTCCGCCCACCTTTGTTTCTCAATTTCCTGTATCGCATGCTCTCAAAATGCAGAGAAGGGAGTAAATGAGCAGATAAAATTGCTGTGGGTATGTCAAGTGACCGTTTTTGCCTTGCCACATACAGAACGTTGATAGTATGTGGCGTGAACTGGTAGAGACTGAGAGTGAGTGGGTGGATGGGAAGTCTGGGAGAGAAGAGAAGCTTGGGTAGAACTGTTAAGTATGAAATATTTTAAGTATGGAATGTATATCATGAGCCTTGGGGACAACCTGTGTGTTCCTGTGTTATTTATAGTGGCATACTAGTATTGTATAAAAGAAGGCTGATCAAGAGGAGTTAGAGAACTGCTGAATACAGGGTCAAACTGTGGTAAACTTTAACCCCACAAATTTCAAGGGCTCCAAGTTCTTCAGTTACTGGTTACTTGGTCTGGGGTGGGGAGGAGTATATTGGTACCCTTGTACATACATTTGTAAGAATACAGGCAAATACAACTTGGTGGGCAGGCAATTTGCCATATTTAAAACAACCTCTCCTCCTCTCAATTATATGTTTAATGTGTCAGTTCTCATTACAGAGACTTAGTAAACTGAAAATCCATTTTATTATGATAATTGTTTCCAGCTAAATGGTGGCCAGTTGTAAACCCTTAGCAGTAAAATATCTCTGGAAATTATTAGGTAACCAACCTTGGGTTTTGGCCTTTCAGGTGTAGTGGTGTTACTTGACAACATGAAAAGAATTTGAGGACCTAACATTTGAGAACAACAAGAATACACATACACATTTCAAACTTACGTGTAGTTTTCTGTGTAGCGGAGGACTTTTTCTTACCTTGTTCATCTTGTTCTTGAACTTGTGAAGGAGTGGGGGCTGAAAGCAAAAACTTCAGTGAGTTATGGAAGTAGTGTATTTTGTTGGAAGATTTAAGTGAATCATGCTTGTTTCTGTAGCTTTTGTTACTTTTTTTTTTTAATCTGTTTCAGGATCTCTTGTCTTCCAAATACAACGATCCAGATATGCGCTTTGACATTTGCAGCTGTCAATTTGTTTACCATTACTCGTTTGAGACATACGAGCAGGCTGACATGATGCTTAAAAACGCTTGTGGGAACCTTTCTCCTGGAGGGTATTTTATTGGCACAACTCCAAATAGCTTTGAACTTGTGTAAGTAGCTTTTATATTCTAGTAGTCTTTCAAAAGTCTGTGAAGCATTGTTAAGTGATAGTCGTTCTTACTGTGTTCTGATATGTTTGTGCAAACAAAAGCAAGTTTTTTGCAACAATTTTGGATTCTAGTCAGGAAAATCTCACTCATTAACTTGACTCAAACAGGTAACTTTGCACTAATTCTTATATCTTGCATCCATGGCTCTTCTGGTATAGAGTATAGATCTTCATACATAACATTGTGGCTTAGCTGCAGCCAGCAACTGAGCACCAGACAGCTGCTCACTTTCCCTCCCCTCTGGGATGAGGGAGAGACTTGGAAGAGCAAAAGTAAGAAAACACGTGGGTTGAGATAAGAACAGTTTAATAATTGAAATAAAAATAATAATAATAATAAATTATAATGAAAAGGAAAACGATGAGAGAGAAACAAAACCTGAGAAAAAAACAAGTGATGCAACTGCTCACCACCTGCTGACTGATGCCCTGCCAGTCCCTGGGCAGCAATCGCTGTCCCCTGGCCAACTCCCCCCACTTTATATCCTGAGCATGGCATCATATGGTATGGAATAGCCTTTTGGCCAGTTGGGGCCAGCTGTCCTGGCTGTGCCGCCTCCCAGCTTCTTGTGCACCTGGCAGAGCAGGGGAAGCTGAAAAGTCCTTGCCTAGTCTAAGCATTGCTTAGCAACAACTAAAACATCAGGGTGTTATCAACATTATTCTCATAATAAATCCAAAACCCAGAGCTATGCCAGCTACTAGGAAGAAAATTAGCTCTATCCCAGCCGAAACCGTCTGTAGCAACTTAAATAGTGGCAAAGTAGCTGCAGCCTGGGGAATAAATGTCAGGGTTTTGCTGTGGTTCCAAGAAGCCTGACTTGTCCATGTAGAATGTGTCTGGACTAAAGGTTAATTTTCAAGGTCCATTTAGTTCTCGGTATGTTGTATAGGAATGATAAACTGTTAAAACCTAGTACGCTGCTTCTCTTTATTTCACTGTTTCATTGCCTTATAGATAAGGGAGGTGGGAAACTACAGAGATCACTGAATGCTGTCATACTGGAAGAAACACTTTCAGGCCTCTTATGCATAGTTTTCTCTGCCTGTTAAATTAAAAACTAGTCAACTAATGTTTGTTTGTATCTCATTTTGTAGAAAGCGACTTGAAGCTTCAGAAACAAATTCATTTGGGAATGAGGTGTACAGTGTAAAATTTGAAAAGAAGGGAGAATACCCCTTGTTTGGCTGCAAGTATGATTTCCACTTGGAAGAAGTAGTTGATGTCCCTGAGTTCTTGGTTTACTTTCCATTACTGGAAGAGTAAGTTAAGTTTTGAATTCATTATACAATGAAAACTGTGAAACATAATAAGCATTCGTTTAGCTTGTGCCTCATTGCATTGTATTTTGGCTTTCTTATATTTTTCAGGTCTTCACTTTTTGTTGTTGCTCCAAATGAAGAGGTTTCTTGCATTTCTATCCACAATTGTAATCTGTCCATTGCACTCAGTTGAAGGTGCTCTGGTTGGAAGCTGTGAGATCTTAAACTAGGTCTCCCATGAGAATGTCTATATCTGATATGTTGGATCTGTCAGCAAACGTTTAAGTGCTGTCAGCTTTTTGTTCTTTAATATTAACTTTTACAGGGAGTTTGTTCTATCTTTCTTTAGTTCTTCAGCAAGCCTTCTTGTATATCCTCTTCATCATGGTGCCTCTTTCTTGTCTTCTCCAACTCTTTTTGGCTGTTCATAGGATTTTTCCTACAACTTATTTTTTCTTCCTCTAAATCTTCTTCATCTGTGAGCATACATTTTGCTATTACTTCTGTGTGAATTCAGGTTTGCCTTTCCCAGATGGTCTCCTGAGGTACAGACAAATGTTTCCATGTTGGGGTGTTTTTCCTGCCATTCAATCTCAGTAAGGTTGTTAAACAATACTAAGCTTTCCCTTCAAGCCTGTATATTTTCACACACTTGATTTGTAGTTCTCTCTGAAAAATACCAGTATCTGTCACTGGTATCTGTAACTTCAGTGTTGGATGACCACAGTGTCTACATACAATTGAGATGTAAGGCACTAAATCTAGTAGAAAGATGTTCTCTAAATATATCTATAATATCTGATGTGACAGGGTGATGATACTGCAGGGAAAATAGTGTAGTCTATCTGGAAGTTCAAAGAGAACTTACTTCTGTGTGTAGGGAGAAGAGACATTTTTCTATTAAAATGTTTGTAAATGACTTCTGTGTAGATTTTTGTTGTCCTAATTAAAAAAGCACATTTTTGGTGCTAGTGCAGTTCTTTTCATCTAAATGTCTTTATTAAAAAACCAAATTCTAGCAAGAGTGTAATCCTAGTGAATACCATAAGATGTCACTGTGGCTTAAAATTGTTCCTTTGAAAATAAAATTACAATAATTTTGTGGCTTCCCTAATTAAGCTTATTATGTTGACAGAATGGCAAAGAAGCATGGTATGAAATTAGTCTACAAAATGACATTTCGGGAATTCTATGAAGAAAAAATCAAGAACGAGGAGCATAAAATGCTGTTAAGGAGAATGCAGGCCTTGGAGGTAAATATGGAGTTAACTTGTTTCATTTAAAGCGCATTTTACATCTTGTTAATTATTTGTGCAATAATTGAAATTCCTGTTGTGAACATTGTGTAATTAATTAAGGGCTACCAATAGAAGAACTAACTCCTGTGGCTGTAAGTGTGACTCTGGTGGGTTGACCTTGATTGGCTGCCAGACACCCACCAATCTGCTCTCCACCACCAACCTGCTCCCTCTTCCCAACTGGACGGGAGGAGAAAGTAAGAAAAAATCATGTGGGTCAAGATAAAGACAGGGAGATTGCTTAGCAATTACCATCACGGGCAAAACAGACAAAACGTGGAGAAGATTTTTTTTTTTTTTGGTAATAAATTAAAAGTAGGATGGTGAGAAACAAAGACAAACCTAAAACCACCTTCACTCCACCCGCTGCTTGTTCCCAGGCTGAACTTCACTCCTGACCTTTCTACCTCCTCTCCCTGCCCAGCAGCACAGGGGGATGAGGAATGGAGGTTGTGGTCAGTCCATAACACTTTGTCTTTGCTACTCCTTCCTCCTCACACTTTCCCCCTGCTCCAGCATAGGTTCCTCCCATGGGATACACTCCTTCACAAACTCCTCCAGCATGCGTTCTGTCCATGGGGTACAGTCCTTCAGGAACAGACTACTCCAGTGTGGGTTGGTGCCTCACAGGGTTGCAGCTCCTGCCAGAAAACCTGCTCCTGGTTGGGCTCCTCTCCATGGGCCACAGCTCCTGCCAGGAGCTTGCTCCCTTGTGAGCTCTCCACAGGCTGCAGCTTCCTTCAGGGTATATCCACCTGCTGCAGCGTGAGGTCCTTCATGGGCTGCAGTGTGGATATCTGCTCCACTGTGGTCCTCCATGGGCTGCAGAGGGACAATCTGCGTCTCCATGGTCTTCTCCAGGAGGTGCAGGGCAACCTCTTCTCTGGTGCCTGGGCGCCTCCTCACCCTCCTTCTTCTCTAGCCTTGGTGAATGCAAGGTAGCTTCGCATTTTTCCCCACTCCTCTCTCAGCTGTTGCACAGGGTTTTTTCGCTTTCTTAAATATGCTTTCCCAGAGGTCCCCAGTCATGGCTGAGGGGCTCAGTTGTGCCCTGTGGTGGCTCTGTTAGAGCTGGTGGAACTGTCTGTGTCTGGGATGGCCCTGGCCTCTCCTCATGGAGGCCACCTCTGCAGCCCCTCACTGCCATCACCTGGGCACCAGCACCCAACAGACCGATTCAGTTTTGTAGATAAAATTCCAATTTTGAGGCAAGTTTTTGTTTTTATTAAGTAGTAAGCAGCAGCACAAGAGTCATGTCTGGTGTCAGATAGTGGTAACTGTAATCCATTTCTTCCTCAGCAGAGAGAGACTGAAAGCTGGATCTTTGTACAAGGAATATCGATTGAAAAGACACAAAGTAATCTTTGTAGGAATAAAAGGACAGGCTGTGCTTGTAGAAGAAATTGGTACTTAACTGTAACTGAGCTTATGGGTTTGCCCAATGTTTTTGCTTTTTTTATCCTCAAGCTCTTATCCTGGATGACTTTAGCAGCTTCAGAGAAGCCATCTCTGAGGCTTTGTTTTACGCACAGTTCTCTGTGCTTCCCTCCTCCCTCAAAACAGTAGAATTTTTCAGCAGAAAACTATCATGTCAAATATCTGGTGACTTATCAAGAGTCACATGGGCTGCAAATGGACTTGACTGTCCTTGTTCCCAGGAGCAACGGCAGCCAAGCTCCCCACTGTGTATAAAAGAAGCCCTTAGGAGCACCACCAGCAGGGCAGGCAAACACGGCGTGGTGTGGCAGTTTGTGTGGCGTGCAGGAAGGGTGCTGAAGCTCTGCCAGCTCGACCAGGGAGCAATGGTATCCACCCGGCAGAAAGCCATGACCTCTCTAAGCTCTGCACCCACCATGACTGACACAGCTCCCCAGAGCTTGGGTGGGAACATGCTGCCGCCCCGGTGTCAGGCTGCAGGCTGTGCCCTGCCCTTACACCAGTACGGGACGGCAGCAGTGAGCACCCCTATGGGAGGTGCAGCCAGGGAGAGGGACTGCCTGGCTGCGTGACAGAGCTCCGGGAGGAGGTGAGTATCAGGCTGAGGAATATCAGGGAGGGTGAGAGAGAGACAGACTGCTGGAATCACACCCTACCTGCCCTGGGACAGGCCCAACAGGCAGACAGGACGTGTGATACAGAGGATTCCCTATCCTCCCTCCTCCTGGCTGAACACTGTGACTTAAGGGATAGGGGGCAATGGCAACAAGTTCCCGTCTGGTGCAGCAGGAGCATCTCCTCTGTGACCACCCCACCTTCCCAGGTGCCCTTGCCTAATAGATATGAGGCTTTGCAAGTGGAACTGAACAATAAGGAGGACAATGGTTCATCTAGCTTGGAGGTGTCGCCGAGGTTAAGTCAGCCTACTCCCTGTCTCAGAACTGCTTCCATAAAGAAAAATAGCCGGGTCATTGTCATGGGAGACTCCCTTCTGAAGGGAACAGAAGGCCCAATATGCAGACCAGACCCACTTCTTAGGGAAGTCTGCTGCCTCCCTAGGGCCTGGGTTAAAGATGTAAAGAGAAAGCTTCCTACCCTGGTACGGCCCTCAGATTATTATCCTTTATTGATTTTTCAGGTAGGCAGTGATGAAATTGCAACAAGAAGTCTGAGGGTAATCAAGAGAGATTTCTGGGCCTTGGGCTGACAGATTAAGGGGTCAGGAGCAGAAGTAGTGTTCTCCTCTATCCTTCCAGTTGTGGGGAATGATGAGGGAAGAAACAGGAAGAGCCAGCAGATCAATACCTGGCTCTGAGCCTGGTGTCACTGGCAGAATTTTGGTTTTTTTGATCATGGGTCAGTTTATACCACACCAGGCCTGCTGGCAGCAGACAGGGTACACCTGTCTCAAAGGGGTAAAAGGATCTTTGCATAGGAGTTAGCAGGGCTCATTGAAAGAGCTTTAAACTAGATTTGAAGGGGGAAAGGAATAAAACCAGGCTTGCTAGAGATAAGCTTGGGGGCAGCATGCCAGTGGGGGACTGTGTGCTAGTGAGGTCCTTTGGCCTGCTGTCTCAGTGGAGGTACGGGATGGAGATCCATGCAGCAGTAAAGAAGCAAGGGTTATTGATGTGTTGGAAACCATGGAAGCGCCTGAGAATGGTCATGTAGGAATTGGGCTTCTCCTCCCCAAAAGATGTCAGGATCAATAGCCTAACTGAATTGCATCTACGCCAATGCACACAGCATGGACAACAAACAGGAGGAACTGGAAGCCGTTGTGCAGCAGGAAAACTATGATGTAGTAGCCATCACAGAAACATGGTGGGATGGCTTGCACAACTAGAGTGCTGCAATGGATGGCTGTAAACTCTTCAGAAGGAATAGGCAAGGAAGGAGAGGAGATGGGGTAGCCCTGTATGTGAGGCAGTGTTTGGGCTGTCTAGAGCTTGATGATGGGTCGAGTGCTTATGGGTAAGAATCAGGGGGAAGGCCAACAAGGCAGATACCATGGTGGGAGTCCGTTATAGACCACCCAACCAGGATGAAGAGGCAAATGAAATATTCTATATGCAGCTGGCAGAAGTCTCACAGTCTCTAGCCCTTGTTCTCATGGGAGACTTCAACTTCCCAGATGTCTGTTGGAAATACAATACAGCAGAGAGGAAACAGCCTAGGAGATAACTTCCTGACACAGCTGGTGAGTGAGCCAAGTGGGGAAGGCACCCCACTGGACCTGTTGTTTGTGAACAGAGAAGGACTGGTGGGTGATATGATAGTTAGAGGCCATCTTGGACATAGCAATCATGAAATGATAGAGGTTTTGATTCTTGGAGATGAAGGGGCGTCAGCAGAACTGCCACCTTGGACTTCTGGAAGGCAGACTTTGGCCTGTTTAGGAGCCTGGTTGGCAGAGTCCCTTGGGAGGCAGTCCTGGAGGGCAAAGGAGTCCAGGAAGGCTGGGCATTCTTCAAGAAGGAAATCATAAAGGCGCAGGAGCAGGCCATCCCTATGTGCCAAAAAGTGAGCCAGAAGGGAAGGCTGGGCAGAGAGCTTTGGCTGGAGCTCAGGAAAAAACAAAGGAGAGTTTATGACATTTGGAAGAAGGGGCAGGCAACTCAGGAGGACAACAGAGAAGTCATGAAGTTTTGCAGGGAGAGAATGAGAAGGGCCAAAGCCCAGCTAGAACTTAACCTGGCTACTGCCGTAAAAGACAATAAAAAATGTTTGCATAAATACATTAGCAACAAAAGGAGGGCTAAGGAGGATCTCCATCCTTTATTGGATGCAGGGGGAAACAGAATGACAGGATGAGGAAAAGGCTGAGGTACTTAATGCCTTCTTTGTCTCTGTCTTCAATAGTAAGACCAGTTGTTCTCGGGGTACCCAGCCCCCTGAGCTAGAAGACAGGGACAGGGGAGCAGAATGAAGCCCCCGTAACCCAAGGGGAAATGGTTAGTGACCTGCTACACCACTTAGGCACGCACAGGTCTGTGTGGCCCGATGGGATCTACCCAAGGGTCCTGAGGGAGCTGTCAGAAGTGTTCACCAAGCCACTTTCCATCCTTTATCAGCAGTCCTGGATGACCAGGGAGGTCCCAGATGACTGGAGGTTAGCAAATGTGATGCCTGCTTACAGGAAGGGCTGGAAGGAGGATCCAGGGAACTCCAGGCCTATCAGTCTGACATTGGTGCCAGGAAAGCAGATCATCCTGAGTGCCATCACACGGCACGTCCAGAACAACCAGGTGATCAGGCCCAGTCAGAATGGGTTTATGAGAGGCAGGTCCTGCTTCACTAACCTGATCTCCTTCTTTGACAAGGTGACCTGCTTAGTCCCATGAGGGAAGGGCTGTGGATGTTGTCTACCTTTACTTCAGTAAAGCCTTTGACACTGTTTCCCACAGCGTTCTCCTGGAGAAACTGGCTGCTCATGGCTTGGATGGGTGTACTCTTTGCTGGGTAGAAAAACTGTCTGGCTGTCCAGGTCCAGAGAGTGATGGTGAATGGAGTTAAATGCAGTTGTCAGCTGGCACAAGTGGTGTTTCCTAGGACTCAGTACTGGGGCCAGTTCTGTTTAATATCTTTATCAGTGATCTGGATGAGGGGATTGAGTGCACCCTCAGTAAGTTTGCAGATGACACCAAGTTGGGTGGGAGTGTTGATCTACTTGAGGGTGGGAAGGCTCTACAGAGGGATCTGGATGGGCTGGATCGATGGTCTGATGCCAACTGTATGAGTTTCAACAAGGCCAAGTGCTGGGTCCTGCACTTTGGTCACAACAACCCCATGCAACGCTACAGGCTTGGGGAAGAGTGGCTGGAAAGCTGCCTGGCAGAAAAAGACCTGGGGGTGTTGATCTACAGCCAGCTGAATATGAGCCACCAGTGTGCCCGGGTGCCCAAGAAGGCCAATGGCATCCTGGCTTGTATCGGGAATAGTGTGGCCAGCAGGACTAGGGAAGTGATTGTTCCTCCGTGCTCTGCACTGGTGAGGCCAGGACATGAATACTGTGTTCAGTTTTGGGCGCTCACTACAGGAAAGACATTGAGGTGCTGGAGCGTGTCCAGTGAAGGGCAACGAAGCTGGTGAAGGGTCTGGAGCACAAGTCTCCTGAGGAGTGGCTGAGGGAACTGGCGTTGTTTAGGCTGGAGAAAAGGAGGCTTGGGGCAGGCCTTATTGCTCTCTACAGCTACCTGAGAGGAGGTTGTAGCAAGGTGGGGGTTGGTCTCCTCCCAAGTAACAAGTGATAGGACAAGCAGAAATGGCCTCAAGTTGTGCCAGGGGAGGTTTAGATTGGATTTTAGAAAAAATTTCTTCACCAAAAGGGATATCAGGCATTGGAACGGGCTGCCCAGGCAGTGGTTGAGTCCCCATCCCTGGAGGTATTTAAAAGACGGGTAGACGAGGTGCTTAGGGACATGGTTTAGTGGTGGGATGGCAGGGTTAGGTTAACAGTTGGACTCTATGATCTAAAAGCTCTTTTCCAACCTAAATGTTTCTATGATTACTAAGTACAGATCACTGTACAGTAACTGGGATCCATAATAAGTATATATTAGTTGTGAAGACTCAGCTGTACACTTCTGTTACAGCTCCTGTGTGTTACTAAAGTATTTCAAGCATTCTGCTTGAAATCTTACAATTGCTCATTTCTTAGTACTTCTGCTTAAGAGATGCTGGTTTGTTCAGCTGCTGTTCTAAAAGAGGGTATATCTAGGTAGTACTCATAATTTTTATAGTTGTTCTGTTTCTTGTGTTTTGGAGACATAAGGATAAATGTTAATTTATAAATCCTGGTGTTGGATTTTCTGGGAAGTAGGGAATATCAGACCTGATCTTACAGGTGCTCTAAAGGAGAGATCTAAATTTAAGATACTTTTAATTACTGACATCTGTTCTGGGCTATGTTGTAACAAAGCCTTGACTGATGTGATTAATGTATCTTACTATACAATTAATTTTTTTTCTTACTTTTTTTCTGTATTCTCCAGCCATATTCTACATTTGGTGATTCCAGGCTTGCTTCTGATAAACCTGATGATTATGAGCATGCAAAAGAGTTCATCAAAGATGGCAAGGCAAAGTTGCCATTGGTAAGTTCCTTCTTAGTTCACTAGAGCAAATAGTGTCTAAAATTGAGGTCTTGATCTCTTGGACATGTGGTGCCTTCTTAATTTCAACTGCAATGAAATTGGTATGAATGTCTCTGTCCATGTGAAAAATCATAGAGCTGCAGGGCTGAGGAGATCATCTAATCTATACCTCCTACTCAAAGAATCAAATTCACTTATTTTGGTAGCTATTAAGAAATTTGTAACAATGCAAAAGGGAAAGGATATTTTGCCATCTTCCTTGGCAGCTGTTCTACATAACTCTTCTTAATTTGAAGAATTCTCTTATGTTTCTGGGTCTTCACACTACTGATATAAGGTTTAGTTTTCTTCTTTTAATCCTGTGGCAGGAGGGTTGAAAACTTTCTTCATAATACTGTATGTATTTGAAATCTTAAACATTGTTTTTCTGTTGTCTTCTTGTGTGAAAAAGATCCAGCTCACTTCTCGACTGATTCTGTAAACGCTATTTTTTTACCTCTGCTGTGCCTTTGGTTTTTTTTTTTTTTTAAACAGAGCTCCTAGAATTAGATTAGTCCTACGTGCATAAAACTAAATCCATATATTTCCACCCTCAATTTCATTAAATATGATATTCTGCTCACCTTCTGGAATGAAAAAAAACTTTGTGATACTGTAATCTGTACAAAACTTAGACTGCTATTCTGTCATATATTTTTCTGCATTTCTCCTGTTCTGGTAGCTTCATTTATGACTTCAGAAATAAAAGAATACTGAACCATTTTTAATGGAGGTCATATTAGATTTTAGATCAGTGGTCCAATAATTTTTTTTTTCTGATTCTCGTACTGTCTTCTAATGCACATGCTACCTTTCTGAACTTGCTTCCTTTCTCATGTTTTTATAAAGGATTTTTCTGTCTTCCATTGTCCCAGCAGTAGATGACAATGTGGGAGTTGTCTGCAGCTGGTCCCCTCCCGGCCTTTCATTCTTCTGTACTGGTCTCAGGGTTGGGTGCATGATGGACAGGAGCTGACACAGCTGCTGTTCCCGGGAGGCGAGCAGGAGGACAAGCAATGTCTGCTGTCATTTTTCACCAGGAACTGCTGCCATTTGGCTTCTCCATCTGTAGCCAGGCTGGCTATTCAGGGTAGCATATAGCTGTGTGTTGGCTTCTGTCTGCACATTTGGGGAGTCCTTGGATGGAAACCTTGCAAACGCTTGGTTTAACCTAACTGTTCATGCTGAATGGTTCCTGATAAGCAGTGTTGGCTCTTTCAGTCTGAACTTTAGATCTCTTTTTATGTGTTGAGGCTCTTTGACAAGAAAGAACCAAAACTGGAGACTAGTTTGAGTAAAGATTGTCGTTTTAGTAAAATCATACAGAATTACTGATAGGTGGCATCCTATTTCATTGCGATAGATACAGCATGAGGCTGGTCAGCTTGAAGTTTTTCTGCTTGTCTTTTTCTTTTTTTTTAATCACTGGTTTATCTACTGTTCATGTTCTGAATTCTTGAAGATTTATTCCTTTTACTGTATATATAAAAATCCTACATCAGGAAGGAAATGAAAACTGCTGTTTACTCAACTGTATTTGAAATCTAAAAATTTTAAAAAGAAAAATGCTTCTTTTAAGAAATAAGCTTAAGAACATGAGAATGGTCAAGTCAAACTAAATACTTTTTTGCCAGGTGCTGTCACCTGGCAAAGAAGAAATCTGCTTGAACAAGCCTTATTTCACTAGCGTTTTGAAAGATGAATCATTTGGTCAGGATTTGTCAGTGGGTAGCATATGGGCTAAATCATGCCCCTAGTGAGGATGACTGGAAGGGAATGGAGTGGGCAGAGCAGAAAAGTAGCTTGTTGGTGTTACCTCATGCTTCTTAATTGGTAGGGTAAATGGTGGCAGCTTTTTACTTGTGCACTTGCCCTGCTTTCATCTGAAATGCTGAGCTTGAGAGTAGGTTTCCTAGGCTGCAGGGCAGGCTGTTTTTTCACAGTGTGTGAGCTGGGTTGGGAGTTAGTCTCTTGCAAACAGAGTTTTTGTGGGCTGCAGCAAGGTGTTAGGTGGAGGCAGGCAGTGTTCCCAGGGAAGGGGGCAGCACTGTGATATGGGGCTTCTTCTTGACTTCTGCACAAATGTTGGGCATCTTGGTCTGGAGAGCAGCTTGAGCCAGGTCAAGTCACGCTGATGTGTGGTAATGGACCCAGCATGCTCTGCATTGCAGAGGCATCCTGCCCAACAGACTGTTGGCTCATTCTCCTATACCTGTGTAATTTAGGTGTGTTCCATTGTCTGGGGTGTTCCAATTCCCTACTGTCCTAATTATTGGAGTTATAAGTATCTGTGATCTACAGTTATGCTCAAGTCCTTAAGTAATCAGTCAGTGTGGGTGGTTAGAAGTTGGTCTGTGAAAGATTGATTATCCTGAGTTAAATTGGTGTTTTATTGTTTCCTCAATTTTTGTTGAAACTGTGTTTTTTTTGGCTTTTTGTCCCCATATAGGGAACCTTGAGTAAATCTGAATGGGAAGCAACGAGTAAGTATTGTTTTGAAAACTCAATATTGCTGAGTGTTGGTTATGGAAGAAAACGCAAACTTTAAATATAACAATGGACTATATGAGTATCCATATCTAGAATCATACTGTTGTGGAGTTGAGAAAATGTCTTCTAGCATATGTAAATATTTCTTCTTTGTCCGTGATATTTTAAAGGACGAAAATTAATAATTTTGTACCATGAGTTTATTGACTTTTTAATTAAAAAAATTGAGTTGATCATTTCACCCCTAATTGTCCATTACTGTGTGTATGAAGGTGTCTTTAAACTTAGTTGCATATGACTTTTTATGTACCAGCGAATGTTAATTATGTGTAGAATGGCATAGTAATTTATGAATTACATTCACATTTCACTAATATTGTTAACCGAAGTTAGCATTGCATTAACCATATCAACAGTGTTTTAAGATATTTTGCTTTTGTGCATTCTTAGCTCTGTTGTGAAAACATGTCTAAAACCATGCTGGAACTGAATGCTGGAGTTACTCATTGGGAAGCCATAGGAGTTTTTATCATTTCAGTAACCTGCTAACAGGCTGTTTGGGCAAAGTATCAAGATTTTGAAAACTTAATTGAGCGGCAGAGGAGGCTGAAACTTTAAATACTCCATTTTCTTTTTTAGGTATTTACTTGGTATTTGCATTTGAGAAGCAACTGTGAAACTTCATATACTGGATGCAGCAAGAAGAGATCATATCCATGTGCAAGTTGGAATGGTCAGAAATCCATTGTGGCAACTATTTTTTTATTTTTTATTTTTTAATTATCAGAAGTGTGCAGGACACTACCAAAAACTAGAGCAAGCTCATGATTCTGAGTTACATTGCCTGTCTGTGACAGATGGACTTGTGTGTGTATATAAGAAAGATTCTGAACCAGTCTTTTTAAGCGTTTGTAAGCAATCTGCATGCTCTCAAAACTCACATTTGAACTTGACACAATTTCATGTTAGAAACAAATGTTTTATTAGTCTGTTTGTGATTACAAGCCTGACCCTGCACATTCTGATGTTGATGGAAAAATGACTGTTGACTTCGATGGTGCAGAATGAGGGCCTAAATACTGTACTGCAGAGCTCAGTTAATTCACAATGAGATATAATCAGACATATAGGGTATGTCTACATTGCATGCAGAGCTAAGTGGCAAATAATATCTGAGTCAGTTTGAGTACCTCTGTGCTGTGCTCAAGCCTGCAGTGTAAATCCACCTTAGTGGTATTCAAGGTGTAGTTTACATGGTAAAGTCCCATGATGTTCTTGTTTTTTGTGCTTGCTGATATGTAGTGTCGCTTCATGGCGCTTTCAAGATTAAATGTGTTTGTTCTGTACAAAACTGCTCTGAAAGAACTGAATTTCTAAAGTTTTAAATCTTTAAGTTGTTTTTCCAAATATGACTATGCGGTAATCAATAACAGCTGCTGAACTTAGATTAATGAACATTTTCTATTGTATTAAAGACTCTCCTAACTTTTTGGTAGTTTTAATGTCTCCTGAAACTTATTAGACAGATCTTAGGATGTGTTTCTTACTTGTTTCTTAAAATTCTGAATGGGTTCGGCAGAAGGATGAGCTGTGGGTGGTGATGAGGACCTCATTACAGTCCTTAAGGCATTAGGAACATGGTCATGTTCTGAACTGAAAGGGGAGCCTGTATAACATTTGAGGATACTAGAAGTTGACTCTGGGAGGGAGGGCTGTCTATGTGTGTACACACCCCACTACATGTGGATAACAATCCCCAAATGAGAGCCAAATATCTTGTTGGGGAATGTAATCTAATGATATCAATAGGCAGAACTGTGCCTAACTACCATCTTAACTGCCCATAAGTCTCTTAGAGCTGGCTTAGGGATTTCTGGCATGGTGTTTGCTTTGCTTTCCACATGCTTGTGGCCACCCATTACTGAGAGGGCATGGATACTTAATGTTTTTTCTCTCCATTCTTGGGCTAACAGTAGCTGTTTGCTGCTGTTGGCTAGTATAGTTTACATAGTGATGAAATGTTGATGGTACATGAGTATTTTGAACAGTTATAATAAACCTAGGAAAGAACATTTCTGTTACAAAGTTAAGCGTTCAAATTATTTGAGTTTGTAGTTGTATTGCCTTCACCATGTATTTAGGTCATGCTCTTCCTTCCATGACTCCTGACTTTTTTTTTTAATTGTAAAGAACAACACCTGTAATTTTCACCAAAGCAGTGAGTTCTGTCAGTTCTGCTGCTGAAATTAAGAAAACAAGACCCTCTTGTCTGCTAGAATTGGTACTCATGAAACTAGCTGGAAAATGCAGACACTTTAGAAGTGCTGAAATGTTTCATTGAAATTTGTGTGTGTCAAAGCTAGTTTTGTTAGATCTCTTGTATCAAATTTCGTTTGAAAGTACATTGTTATGCTATTTTTGGAAGAAATCAGAATAATAAAAAGAGGGGAAATACAGTGAAGTGTCTTTCCTCTTTTAAGCAAATTTCAACATATCACAGAATCACATAACGGTTGAGGTTGGAGGGACCTCTGGAGGTCATCTGGTCCAGCCCCCCTGTCACCTAGAGCCAGTTGACCAGGACCATGTCCAGAGAGCTTTTGAATATCTCCAAAGTTGGAGACTCCACAGTGTCCCTAGGCAACCTGTGTCGGTGCTTGGTCACCCTCACAGTAAAAAAGTGTTTCCTGCTGTTCAGAGGAATCCTCCTGTGTTTCAATTTATGACCACTGCCTCTGGCCCTGTCACGACACCACTGAAGAGAGTCTGGCTCCATCTTTACACCCTCCCTTCAGGTATTTGTATGCATTGGTAAGTTTGCCACCCTCAGCCTTCTCTTCTCCAGGCTAAACAGCCCCAGCTCTCTCAGCCTTTCCTCATATGCGTGAGAGATGCTCTAGAATTTTGAACACATCTGGACCCAGTATTGACTCCTGGACTACACTGCTAGTTAGTGGCCTCCAACTAGACTGTTCCACTGATCACCATGCTCTTGGAGTCCGGCTGCTCAGCCAGTCTGCAATCCACCTTACTGTCTGCTTATCCAAGGTGGTGTTGGAAGCCTTCCTGAAGTCAAGGTAGACTATATCCACTGCTCTCCCCTAATCTACTAAGCCAGTCATTTATTTAATCTTAGAAGTTTGTGCGGTTGGTCAAGCATAGCTTCCCCTCGATTAATCCACGCTGACTGCTGCTGATGATTTTCTTGTCCTTCACGTGCCTGGAAATTGTTTCCAATATCTGTTGCTCCATCACCTCGTCGAGGTGAAGTTGACTGTAGTATAGTTCCCTGGTTCCTCCTCCTTGCTATTTTTTGAAGATAGGAGTGGCATTTGCTTTCTTCCTGTCTTTGGGCACTTCTTCCCATTGCCGTGAGTATTCAAAGATTAGTGAGAGCAGCCTCATGATGATATCTGCCAGCTCCTCTGAACTTGTGGGTGCATCCCATCAGTGTCCGTGGACTTACGCATGTCTAGTTTGCTTAAGTATTCCCTGACCTCGTCCTCTTCAACCAAGGACACATCTTCCTTGTTCCAGCCGTTCCTCTGGCCTTTGGGCCTGGTATTCCTGAAGGCCAGTCTTGCTAGTAAAGACAGAGGTGAAGAAGGCGTTTGGGACCTCAGCGCTTTCCATGTCCTGTGTCACCAGTGCCCCTGCCCCATTCAGCACTGGGCTCACATTTTTCCTAGCCTTCCTTTTTTCACCTTTGTACTTAGAGAAGCCCTTCCTGTTGCCTTTGAAATCTCTGGCCTGATTCAATTCCAGGTGGGCTTTTGGCTTTTCTAACTGCATCTCTGCATGCTTTCATAGTGTCTCTATGTTCCTAGTAGGTTCCTGTCTGTGTTTCCACCCTCTGTATGCTTCCTTCTTCTGTTTGAGTTTTGCTAGGAGCTCCTTGTTCATCCATGCAGGCCTACTGGCATTTTTGCCTGCCTTCCTATTCATTAGGATGGACCACTCTTGAGCTTGGTGGAGGTGATCCCTTGAATGTTAACTAGCTTTCTTGGGGTTCCCCTTCCCTCTAGAGCCTTATCCCTTCACTCTACCAAGCAGATACTTGAAAAGGCCAACGTCTGCTCTCCTGAAGTCAGTGTTGTGCTTGCCTTTTGCCCTGCTCCTTCATCTCAGGATCCTGAACTCCAGTATCTCATGGTCACTGCAGCCATGGTTGCCTTTGACCTTTTGCATCCCCAACAAGCTCCTTGTTGTTGGTGAGTATGTGATCCAGCAGACCACTTCTCCTCATTTGTTCCTCTACTACCTGGGTGAGGAAGTTGTCATCAATGCTCTTAAGGAACCTCCTGAATTGCTTATGTCCTGCTATGTTGTCCTCTGCTAGATATTGAGAACCAGGGCCTGTGAACATGAAGCTGCTTCTAGCTGTCTGTAGAGGGCCTCATCCACTTTGTCCTAGTCAGGTGGCCTATAGCTGACACCCACTGTAATGTCACCCATACCTGCAATCTCTTTGGTCCTTACCCATTAGCTCTCAGTTGGTTTGTTGACCATCCCAAGGCAGACCTCTGTGCAATCCGGCTGTGTTCTTACACAAATGGCAACTCCACCACTTTACCTTGTCTTTCTGGCCCGTCTTAAAGAGCCTGTATCCCTTCATTGCAGCACTCCGGTCATGCGAATCATCCCACCATGTCTCCATGATTCCAGCAAAATCGTAGCCCTGTGACATTTCCTGATACAATATGTGTCTTCCTGGTGGAATTGGATGGCTTCAGAGAGGCAATTATGGAGTGCAGAGCATCAAGGCCCTCAGGATTGTTGATGAAACAGTGAAGACGGGAGTGCCAAGGTCATCTGAGCTGGATCATTTTTTTGCAATGAAGGAGTTCTGGCAATCCTTTGAATTAAGAAAGGATGGAGGAGTGATACATGAAGGGTGCTACACCAATTAAGCGGTTCAGTTTTCAAATTCACTTTACAAAATCAAGGAATTCAGATTAGAAATTGCAACTTAACTTTGTAGTTCATTTTATGCTCTCTGACCTAGGGGTTGAGACACACGAGTTGGGAACAGGAGCCAGAAGAGGTGCAACCTTTTCCTCTAGTTCCTTCTGTCATGGCAGACGGATGAGAACTGTGCTAGAACCCAGCTGCTGTGGAGAGCCAGCACAGCTGAAAAAAAGGGTTTGCACTTACGTTAAATAGATTCCTCGCTTCAGGAAACGCTGCAGTTCACCATGAAAGTGGATGTATGAAAATCCTGTTTTAACTAATCGGTTGATATGTTCAAAAGTACAATGCTTTATATGTAAAATTTTGCGTTGATAAAGAGTCAAGTCAAACACTAGTCCTTTCTATAGAAAATTGATTCAGTGCTCATGAAAGATGTATTTGCCGAGGTAAGGATGGGAGACTTGTTCAAAACAAAGGTACTTGGCTGCCAGTGGCAATTTGTTCCAACTTTTTTTTCTCCCACCTTTCTTCGCTTTTGAAAGAAGCAGTGATGTTATTTTGTTTTCTTGTCCCGTAGCTGAGGTTACGAGGCAATGAAGTCACCCAAACACTGTTAGTATAGGTAATTGTTCCTTGTGGGGTTTAGGATATTCTGCAACCTTACAGCAAAAATAATGAGATGAAATATTGTTTTTGTGCAGGAAATGTGTTGTGCTTCAGTAGGTTACTGTTGTTGTATTGTATGAGTTTCCTTTTGTGAATTACACACCGGCAGTAGAAATTGCTGCAAAGCCCTTAAGCATGTGCTGTGTTTTGTGCTTGAGTTTTAAGCGAATGCTTAAGGAGGCATGTTGCCTGGTAGAATGTGTTTGACTTAAGAAGCTAGACTTGCTGCAAATCTTACACGTACTCCTGTTATGACATTTGAATAGTTTCATTTACATAATTAACATCTCAGTCCTTTGACTAAAAATGTTTTCCTTTTGAGTCATAGTCTATTTAATAAAGCACTCTCTCTTCTAATATCTATTTTTATTAAAAAGAGTAATTATATGCTGTATTCTAATTGCTAAACTGTGTCTGTAAAGACTTTGAAAACAGTTAATTTAGAGAACATTAAGCTGGGTAGCAATAATTTAAAACATCTGCAGAGTAATCAAGAGTCTGATAAAAAATCCACTTTTGCAATCCACTTATTGCCAAAGTAATAATGCTTCTGGGGGGGAGAAATGGCTTGTCTAATATCAAGCAGGATTAACAGTAGTCTTGTAATTTCAGTCCCCAGTGTTCCTTATATGCTAGAAATGAGGGCTTCTGTCTGCACGGAAGTGAGGGAACAGACATCTGTATTGTTACTCATGAATGCAAATAAGCATCCTGATTTTTCAGAAGTGTGAAGCACAAAAATCAGGTCGTTTAAGTGCCAAAAGACATGGAGACAAGCGCTTGAGTGGTTTTTGAACAAGAAACCTCATTGGAGATTTAAAGAAAAAAGTCTGAAATCGGAATCCTTGTGCTGATGACATTATGACTACTGCGTACTGAAACCTGCTAATAGAGTTTAGGTTTTTGCAGCTTCAGTGTTAGGCACTTTACATAGATGTGCTAGTGCTGGTGAAATGGCTTGCTTTCCCTTAACCTCCCATAGAGCATTCCTCTTTAATACATCACCATCATAGATTTATGTACTGCCTTGAATGTTTCTGTTACTTAGAGATGTAAGACAGCACAAAGCTAACTTGATAAATTAGGTTTTGATAAGTTAAAGGTTTTCTGACGGTGCATAATTTTGATGGAAGCTGTCATCCTGTCTTCATTTTATTAAAGCTGGTTCTCAACACTGTTGTCTTTTTATTTGCTTTAATGTGTCTCCCAGCAACTGAAATTCACTTTCAGGGTAAGGTGTTTGAACATTTAAGGTCTGACTGATCTGTGCTGTTAATAGTTGAAGCCCGAGGAAAGGATATTCTTTTAGTTCACAGGCCACGTTGTTTCAGTAGACAGCTTCATACGAGTTGCGCTCTCTCTCAGAGTCTTACAGTCTTGTATGAATTCAAACAGTGTTTCTGAAACAGTCTGATAGAAGGGTGTGCTTTTGCTCACCCTTAATTAATCACTAATTGCGATTATACTGGAAATTTACTGCACTTACTGGTGAACATCGCCGTGGGGTTCAGCGTAACAATATTCACATCATCTGGAGTCATACTCTCTCGCTCCCGCCTAGGCGCTTGGCTCTTCATCTTATCTTTTCAGGCTTTTTCATAGTTTTGGGATAAGACTACTCAGCTGTTGACTTACTGGCTCCCAACCAGTAACAGCTTCCTTCTCAGTTTGTACTCAATTCTTCTGACTCGACAGTGACGGAATTGTTCTGACTTCAGGCACAAAAATAGCCTTTGTTTATTGGTTTAAACCCACAAAAACCTACATGGAGTAACAACCACAAAGACAGCCTTGGTTTATATATAAAATACAGCTTTTAAATCTCTCATTTTTGTAGTCCAAGGAAACTGCTCTGTGGAGTAGTCATTTTCTGGTAGCAGAATTATTCTGAATTCTTTGGTCCAGGTAGTCCTTTTCTTTTTTCAGTTCCCTTGCTTTGACACCTGCCAGCGTACACCTGTGCAACAGCCAGCTGGAACTGAAGCTCCGCTTCTTTATAAAAGAGCTGTGAGCAAGCTGAACAAACAATAACAATTACAGGGTTGGAAATTGTTGGCTTCCTTGCATAATTCATAAAAGATTCAATTAAATGGTTCTTCACCTAGAAACAGATCACTGCTTCATCTTAACAACAGCCTTGAGGAAAAAATGGGCTGCCTTAAGAATGTGTAGGGCCCCCTGCACCTTGAGTATAATGGAATGGACCGATGGACCTCTGAGAAACTGGGGCATCTGGGCTGATTACGGTGGGCCTGAGCCCACAAGAGGCTTTTGGGCAAAAACATGGAACCCCGACTGTGATAACCAAGGGGCTGATCACATAGTGTAGAGTTTGTCTAACGCCTGCTTAAGATGAAGTTTATATAAGATGGGACACAATCTGAAAGGAAGACGTAGTCCTAAGGCTGCCCTGAAGACATACCTCTCAGTGATGAGGTTAAATTTGTCCTCTGCTTGTGGGTTGTATCGCTCGTTTGTGGTGTGATAGCACTTGCATGCTAGATGCTGTCCAGACAAGTGAAAGAGCAGTTTCTCCTCTAAAGAACAGTTTTAAATCAGAAGGCAATGATTTTCTAAGTTACCCTACCTGGGTGGACCTTTGCCTTCTGTAGTACTATGGATTTGTGCCTGAATAGAGATGAATTGACATTTTATCGTAATTTTCTGAGAATATTTTAGCAATTTCATAGAATCATAGAATGGTTTGTGTTGGAAGGGACCTTTAAAGATCACCTAGTCCAACCCCCCTGCTGTGGGCAAGGACATCTTCCACTAGGTCAGATTGCTCAAAGCCCCATCTGGCGTGGCTTTGAACAGTTCCAGGGAGGGGGTGTCCACAGCTTCTCTGGGTAACCTCTTCCAGTGTCTCACTACCCACGTAGTAAAAATTGTCTTCCTTATACCTAATATAAATCTACCCTCAGTTTAAAACCATTACCCCTTGTCCTATCACTACAGGCCCTGGTAAAACGTCTGTCCCCATCTTTTGTATAAGCCCCCTTTAAGTACTGAAAGGCCACAATAAGATCTCCCTGGAGCCTTCTCTTCTCCAGGCTAAAGAATTTTGAGCAAAGCAGCAATATTTTATAGTATGTTGGTATTTAAGAACATCCAAACTTAGTGGACCAAAACCTGGCAGTTTATCATAGTTCTTGCCACAGATGACTACATCATTCATAGAATCATAGAATGTTTTGGGTTGGAAGGGACCCCTAGAGGCCATCTAGTCCAACCACCATTGCCCGACAATAAATAAATAATGCGCATTAGCCCTTGAGACCAGGAATTTAAATACCCGTGCAGCAGCTGTTAGCCCAACATCTGAGACAGGAGGATGCACAGAAGGCAGAGACCCTACCAAATGGGTTAAGACTACCTAGGACACTTAATGGATGCAATAACCCATTTATTTCTGGAATATAATTTTTGATTTAAAGTGTATGTTCCTTTTATCCGCTTTGACATCTCTGAAATATTTTTCTTGTTCTTGCCATACTTTCATCCCTGCCAGACTACAAATTATAAAATCACTGCTGTTTTATGAGATTAATCTACTGATGGATGTGGGGTTACTGTTTTACTAATCACTAGCAAAATACTAGGAAAAAAAGAGGCAAAAAAAGTGAGTTTTATGTTTTTCCTTTTCAGAGGTTTCTGTTGACTCCTGAGGTAAATGGAAATTAAATGTGCAGTTTGGCTGCTGTCTTCAGTGTTTTCATATGCCAAGCAAAAACGTGCCCCTCTTTCCTGAGGAGAGAGGGAAGGATGCCATGCTGGTAGAAGTCCAGTAATACTGCAGCACTGTAACCTATCATTCTCACGGCATTATTTAGGAATCTCAAGATGAAACAATGGAGTTTTATAGAGGAACTACTTTTAAAAGACTGGCTAAAATGTTCTTTTGTTAGCTGACTGTCACCTACAGCTGGCCTGACAGAAGAAGTCAGTGTATTAAACTGCTTTATTCTATTCTGACATTACTTTTGTAGTACAGTTTTTAATTTTAGTCATCATTCCTGTTGTCAATTTGTGCTATCTCCAAAGGTGACTTAGGTGCTTTAACCGAGAGCATCTGCAGTGTCTGTGCATCTGAGCATGAGTCACAGCTGGAGCCTGCATTTTTTGGCTCAGCAATAAATTTCATTGCTTTTTGCTTTGAAAATGGTTTGTACAGAGTAGGGTAGCACACCTGACAATAAACAAAAGAGCAGATAGAAGGATTTTTAATTCCCTGTATTTCCTTCCTCCCCCTTGTTCTCTATTCTGTCAAATGCTGTGCTGAAAGGGTGTTTTTCATGTTTCCTGTGATCAGTTCAATCACCATAACTAAGACTTTTGTGTGAGAATGTTTTGGGGGGAAGAACACTTATTAGTAAAATGCATTATCCAGCTTTGCAGGATTTCCTTCACGCTGTAGTGTAGAATAATCACTGCCCATTTCTTTGTTTTACTTGAAATGAATCTCTGTAAGTGGTGGTCACTGCTTTAAATAATCAATTCTTATTAGCTGTATGAAATACTGCCATTTCATGTGCGAAAAGGCCATGGGTCCTCCAGTGCAAATAAGATTTTGATGGAAATATGCATTACAAAGCAGTGTAAACACTCTGGGTCTAGCAGGTGAGTAGTTTTCCATAAATTGTCCACAGTGGGGGAAACACAACATTCTGCTTATGGATTCAGAGCCAGAAGCAGTCCATGGAACAGAGAACATGCTCTCATTGTGCTTTACCTAGCAATTTCTACTTTAAATCACTAAATCAGGTCAATATTTTCTTCCATCCTTTCTTGAAGATGTGCTTGTCTCCAGACAGTATCTGTGATTCTGCTGATCATGTTTTCTCCTCTCACAGCTGCCCTTTCTAGCAGCAATCCAGCAGTTATACTCCGAAGCATGCTTTATAAAATGAAAAATTAATCTTTCACAGATTTAGTACCTTTCCGTCATTTAGTGTGCTGAGCCTCCTATGTGGGCATGGAACTAAATCCTGATTGATTTAGGGCGTTAATATTGCCCACTTCACCCAGTATAAAGATGACGGTGTACAGTGTGGTGGAGAAAAACTAATTCATAGTCAGGATTTCTGTATTCAGCTACTGGGGCTAACTGCGTTTCCCCTCAGCCTAAATGGAAAATGGCACACGCTCCCTACAGAATGTAGTACTTTTTCTTTCTTTCAGCAATAAGCCAACCTGGGTAGTCTTGACTTTGCACTTACACAGTAAAGTATTTGCTTTACTTCTGTCACCTTGAAACTCTTTTTGGATTTAAGCGTGTTAGATGTAAAAACACAATCCAATTTGGTCACTTTAAGGTGATGACTTTTATGTGGAGAGCAATGACAGGATTCCTTGTAGCTCATTCACTAGGACCACAGAGTTTATGCAACTCAGCCTTGTGCTGAGGCAAAACTTTATTCTGTTGTCTGGCTTGCTTGGCATAGGATTATACAAAGGGCTAGTAATACAAAAGGTCTCAGATCTCTAAAAAACCCAACTGAAGAGGAGTTTTAAGGATTTGGATTTGAAATTATGATTCCACCCACCTGTTTACCAGATTCCAAATTCCTGTAGAAATCTCTTATTTTTTTTCCCCTCCTGTTTTTCTTGCTTCCCCCAAGTTTAAGTGCAGTTTTGCCTCTTCTGTGGCAGAGTCCTTGAGAACCCTGGTCCAGGCAGCTTGCTCAGACTATGTTTAGTAGAGTAAGTATTGCCTAGAAGAGTCTTTTTTCAGATGGACTTCATTGCCATCACTTTGCCAAGAGAAGGGACAGCAAGAGAGCCAGGGTAGAGGGGCCAATACGGAGGCAGAACATGTTAGTTTGTACCTGTGCTACAAAACTTACATAAGTCCATCTGAAATGTAATTTTTCTTTTAGTCACTGGAATCAGCAAGTAGTAGCTAAGAGGGAGAATAGCTCAAATTAGTGTGAACATTTGCTAACAAGTCAAATAAGCAATAAAGGAATGTCCCAGACTCTTGTTTACCTATGCTTAATAAAGTGTGAGACAATGAATTAGGATAGATTGCTTATTAACAGGCAACAGCTTAGTCAAGGGATTTGTTGTCATGAACTACCAGAATGAAGTATAGATGTCTATAAAAATGTCAGGTCCAAGCTGAAGCCAAAACTCAGAGATCGGTTTATAATCACTTTTGTAATATACAGTGAATAGTTTTTACAAGTAAATGACGTGCTATTCAGTCCTGTTGTAATTAAAGAATGCTAATGAGGCACGCCAGGCTGTGCTCTGCTGGGCAGTTGTACCAGTTCATACAATGACGTGAGGCAGGCAGCAGAATGGATGCAGGGTAGACCTGCAGACTACCAGCAAAAGCTCAGGCGTCTGGGAAATGCTGAGCTAATGCAACTCCACGAATAAGTAATTGAATTCTGATATCTATTAATATGCTGATAGATGCAGAAAAATGCAAAGTGACTCAGCAAAGGCTTTGGGTGGTACCACACACAAAAATATTTCTGATCTCCTGGCTAGATGACTGATTTGGCCAGAAGCTGGTTTATAGAAAGCAATGGGGGTGTTCTGTAGTGTTTCAGCACCATCAGAGAATCACTTAAATGCCATCTGGTTCACTTTCAGCTGCTGGTTGTCTGCTTCTACGTATGTAACATAACATTTTTTCTGCCCGTATCAAACATCAGCAGTTGGTAGGTCTGGGCTGGTTCTCTTGTTTTCCTGGCCTGTTCCTATGCATTAAACAGCATTCATCTAGAATCATAGAACTGTTTGTTTAGGTTGGAAAAAACCTTTAAGATCATCAAGTACTGACTTGATGCTGTGTCTGTAAAAATTCATGTTAGCCTTTGCTAGAGTTTCTCTCACATCTGGTTCTCCATGGAATATAATTAAGGCATGCCTTTGTTCTCATTTTCCCAAGGCCATAGGTTTCTGACTTAGTTCTTTGAACAATGCCTATATGGAGAGTCCAAGAAAGTCCTTCTTTAGCCCAGCTGTTGCAGCCTTTGACCAGACCCTTCCTCACTCAAATCTGCATTAAAAATTGCTGGCAAACCATATTCTGTGTAGGTAGTCAGAAATAGGAACAGGGCAGGGAAGGAAAAAGATGAAATCACCAAAAATTTAATTCATACCTTCCACTAAATTTTATTCCCAATCCTCCTCTAAGTTGTTTTACAGGCTTGCTGTATTGTGAGTACAGTAGTTTTAATGTAATAATGTAAAGACACTTTAAGGCAAGAATCCTCTATCTACTTTAACATCTCTCTTAAGCTCCCAAAATAGCAGGGGCTGGGAGTTTCCAAGGAGATTACAGGGAGCTGGGATCTGGCTTTGGTTCGAAAGGAATTATGATTTTTTGTCCCCAGTCATTCTCGGCTCCTTTCAAAATTTTAATTCCTGACTGTTTTCAGTAAGGGCCAGGGTGGAAAATACCATGAAAAGAGTAAAGTTGTGTTACGGACTGCTGGGAAGCCGGAGTAGATGGCAATTGGGACTCATTCGTATGCTGTGTTTGGAAGCGTCATCGCCCTCTCCAGTTTCTGGTGCTACCAAAGAAATGCATGTGAAATACTGATGCAATCAAGGCTTCTTGTGCTGGAGGTGGCCTATTTTTGCTACCCTAAGTGTGTACCTTCTTTCTGGAGGAAGGTGGGTAATCCAAGGAAGTGGTTCATATTTTTCGTCAGCCCGCGCAATTATTCCTTCAAACTAGTTCACAGTTCAACTTGTTCCCTGGTGTTGATTTTGCACAGACAGGCTGTAATCAGAATGCAGGCTCATCATACGATTGTATTAATTCTGAGCAGCCTGGTGGTTACGCAGATGTGAACATCAAACACACTATTTGTCCTTTTCTGGCACTTGCCTCCGTCCCTTTGCTGAGTGGTATCACATGTCTGAAAGATGTTTTGTCAGCTTCTTAATGGAGGGAAACCCAGTGATGCTTAACCTGGAAGCCCATGATGTACTGTGTTCTTTCTTATCCAGCCTCCTCTTTGACAGCCCAAGAACAAGGTCAGGTTTCCTCATAGCTGCTTTGCATCAAAGATTTACTCTGGCCGACATCAAGACAGTGTCCACATTATCCACCTAAGACAGGATAACTTTTTCTTGTCTCTAGGGTTACTCAGACAAAAAACTCTGAGCAATGCAGAGGACTAGCAGGGGCAGCATACTTTTTCCAAGAGTCAAGATTGCTCATTAAGCGAGGAGGGAAAAAGTGCTGACAAACCAGTGTGTAGCCTTGCAAGGTGGTAATGCCCATCCTAGCAAAAGTTAGGCACTCTATTATCATTCACACAATTTAATGCCTTTCTTTGCCTTTTTTTTTTTTTTTTTTTTTTTGTAGAGGATGTGTTTTCTGAGGCTGGCTCTATGTCCACATGCAGAGTTTTAGATACTTATCTGCAGTCCTCCTCGTAAACCCAAATTAATGTTGAGGCGTAACTACAAGAGTATAGCTGTCCCTTGATATCAGAAAGAGGAAAGGGACAGGGTGGTGGAGAAAGGATACACACAAAAAGAGCAGCACCTGGTTTGCCTGTCTGCTTTCCCTTCGGGGTGTCCCACAAACGGAGCAGAAGCATGGCTGAGTCTTTCATTCTGTGCTGGCACAGAAGATGGTGGTCAAAAGGTAATAGTGAGTAGTGAAAACAGTACATACAGGCAGGAAAGGCAGAAGTTTGCTTTCCAGCATGGGATTTTTCTGCCAGGCTCCTGTGTTTTTGCAGAGAGGGAGGTAATTTTTGACTGCCCTGCATCACAGTGAACACCAGTGCTCTGGCTGAATATGTCTGAGTAAATGTAGGAAAAGGGACAGCGTCCGTATCACTCAGCATAGCCATGTATTTTCTCCTGCTTTACTGTGAATCCCAAACTTCCCTTCATGCATTTATTTGCCTGCACCTGATTTTAAAGGGCTGCAGTAGAGAGTAGGTTAACTTCAGAGTAAACATGACCTACCTGTTAGTAAGAGCCTTGTTGCAGATGGAGTGAGAGGGAGGCAAAAGTAATATGGTTTATTGGTGTAAAACGGTGAGTTAACAAAGTTCAGTGGTAAATACGACAATAATTTATAAGATTCGATGGCAAGGTACACTTTGTTATTTACTGCATAGGGGACAGGGTCAGACAAAACTGTCAGGGAGACCCTCCCGTTGAGTCATGAGGTTCAGAAAAGATCCCCTTGCTTTCTAAACTCCCTCAGAGAGGAGTCTAGGTGCGGCTGGATCCAATTCTAGTCCCAGACTTGGTCAACGGTTTATGTCTAAAGGATTATATATGCGCAATCAATCCTTTATGTCACTTAGCTAAGGTTTCAGAGCCAGCATGCTGTTAGCCACTTACCAAGAATCTGCTGTGGTAAGGAATCTCTCAACCTCGAGGAGCAGCCTTGAGAGGCGCCCTGCTCAAGGGGAGATCCTGGAGTGCAGCCCACTGCCATGCAGGAGAGCTCAAAGGGCTCTTGGGCTGCTCACTATTTATGGGGGTAAGATAATTGGCTCATAGTCATCTTTGCACACTGACCACTGTGCTTAGGTGGGCACATTCCACAATAGCCCTTGGCTATTGTATTATCTGTCTCCCCCCACATCCAGTGGGTGCATCCTTCATGACCAGACACATCTATCACCACTGCCCCAGGTGGTTATCACTTGAAAGAGGTCAAGGGAGGGGGAGTCAGAGACGAGGGGGGAGCACACTGCGACAAGCCTGCAGCAGATCAGCCGTACCAGAGCAAGTTGGGATATATTTCCTGCTGATGTGGTAGTGCCAGAATGTTCAGCAGTTGCTTTGGTTTATCCTGCGTATGACTGGGGCTGCTGATTGCCATGCCACTTTTTTTTTTTTTTTTTTGTGAGACAAGCCATCTTGTCCTTCCTGGGTGGCTTTCCTTGGGAGAGCTGGTTGCAGCTGACAAGTTACCCCGTGATTCACCTCAATCATCACAAATAAAAAGCAACACCTCCCGTGGAGGAGAAGGAGCAGGAGACAAGACCGCTAGTCCAGAAATCTAAGATGTTTTTCTGAGTTCAGAAAGCTTTTTCTGCCTCTCACACACTGCCGTGGGGTGCAGAGCACGTGTCCAAGTTCCCACTTTTTCATCTGTCTGGCAGGACTTTGCATCATAAACACTGATGATAAGTATTTATTATGAAAAAGTCAGTCCATTTGTTCTTCTTAAGAGAAGTAAATGTAGAAAAAAAGTAAAGCAAGATAGGCATACATTTGTTATGATCAACTGATCATTCGTGGAACAAGGAGGCATGTGAGGTGGTTTTGGCACCAGTCTTTTTTCTAACAACTAATCCCAGTCTGGAAGTGGAGATATTCTGCAGATTTGGGCACTATGTGACTTTTACTGGTGCAAAAACCCCCACCTTTAAAGCTTTATATGTTGGTGGAAACTGTACAGATCATATTATTGCAGTGTAAACTTGGGTTTTCATCTGATATTTTCTGTAGTTGCTGAGTTGGACTCAGCATAGGACAGCTACTGAAGGAGTAGTGAGTGACTGAGATTGGCTTCTGTAGCAATTTAGTCCATTAAACCCTCTCTACTACTCATTACTGCCCAGGAAATATCTTCTGCTTCAATTAGTATGGCATAATTATATACCAGCTGTGGTGATTGTTTTTCTGCAGCAAGCAGTGGCCCTGCAACATATATTGCAGCCCTTGGAACCCTGTCAGATATAATCAGAATAAAGAAACAATACTACCTGCCCAAGCCGAAGGCAAATTGCTCTTATTCTCTTGCTGAAGAAAGGCAAAAAGTAGCTCATAATTACAGACAAATTTTACAGTTTTTATCACAACAGGTGAGCGTGTAGGCTGTTACCTTAATGAGAGGATGTATATGAAGTAAGAGGTGCTATTCAGTGTGCCTGAAGATTTGGCAATAAACAGACTAAAACTCTGCCACCTGCTGCTTTCAGTGTTTTTCATATAGAAAGTCCTCATACTCCTCACAGAGGTTGGAATGATTTACTGGGAAATACAAGTGGAGGGTGGACGGTGGCACCCAGCTGCACAAGAATGCGAAGAGGTGAAATGTAAAGATGGTGCCTATGGAAATTGTAGAGAGTTTACTGTTGCCCCTCCACTCCAAAAGAAGCATCATGGAGAGCACAGAGGAGTTGAGATTTTTTTGTGTGTTTGTTATTTCCATGTTATGACTGCCATGTTCATGCTTGATAAGTTGGATGCCTCAGCTGCCAGCCTTACAACACCAGCAATGAAAGCCACGTTGTCTTATAGACTCTTTACATCTCTCAAGTGATAGTAAAAATCACATAGGACAAATTAGCTGACCTGTGCTTTTGCCTCATCTTTAAAGTGCATCCTCAATTACACCATACCAAGGTATAAATTGCATTGCAAAGACATAGATGAAGCCCTCTTCAGGATCTTTGGTGATGAGGTAGGAAACCAATACTCCAGTGTAAAAAGATTCAATATATTAACTGGTCTTCGGGCCGAGTTTCCAGGTAAGTAAGCTGACAGTGGAATCAGTAAAACACCATCCAGAAGAAAGCTGTTCTTCCTATTTGTCCAGGCCTGGGGAGGACCTTGTAAGACTTATTCTACACTGCCAGGATCCTAACACTGAGTAAGTCCTCCTTATTTACCAAAACAGCCCAGAATGTCCCATTTCTTTGATAAGGGTAGTAGCAATCAGGCAGTATCTTCTTTGTCTTAAATGTCTTCCAAGCCAGGACTTTAATAGAAAGCTCCTTCTTGGCTCCTTTTCAGGTATTTTTGCATATCTAATGTATAATTGTTCCCTCTTTATGGGGCTGGGTGGGTGTGTTTCTGCCTCAGAGCAGACATGCAACTGCAATTCAGATCTGTCTGAGTATCACTGCGAGCAACCTGTCTTGTAATAGGGGCTAAATTTCAACACAGCACATTTAACCAGTTCTTTGTTTAACCTAAACAAAGAGGATTTCCTTTGAGGCACTGCCGTCTGCCAAGAGATTTCTTTCAAACATTGCAAGAGTTCTGTAAGTCTATGACTGCTTGCTCAATTTTGAAGAATTTTACTTGAAGAAGACCATCACGGACAAAGTAAAATTTGTTGTTTTGCCTCTTCACATAACACATTTTAATCTCTGAATTAAAGTGTAAGAAAACCTAATAATTTTGATTTTTCTTGAAGGTAGAAATGCAGTGTCTGGTTGTACAATTACCCTGCATTACTAAAGCATTAAAATACATATTCTAGGCTTGTATTAAGGTGTTTTCCAAGTACAATGCTGTAATGCTTTACGTATTCCAAATTATTTTCCTATAATCCTTCTTACACATAGGCTGAACTCTAAGGGCATTAGCTTACTATTAATTATAAAAGAATTAGCTTCATTGCCTGATGGACTTGCAATCAGCATATATGCCAAAGTTAATAGATGGAATAGCACAAATAATACCTAGACAAACCAGTACTGTTACAGTCTACAGGAACATTGGAGAAATCAAACATGGAAAGTATTTGTACGGGATCTGGCTGGGATGGAGTTCATAGCAGCCCATATGGTGCTGTGCTTTTCATTTTGTGGCTAAACCTGCACTGATACCATGCCAGTGTTTTGGCTTCTGCTGAGCGGTGCTTGCACAGCCTCAAGGCTGTCTGTCCAAACCACTCCTCTGAAGGCCAGGAGGCTGGGGGTGGGCAAGAGGTTGGGAGGGGACACATCTGGGACAGCTGACCCCCAACAGACCAAATGGAAATCCCATACCATACGACGCTGTGCTGAGCACTACAAGCTGGGGAAAAGGAGGAGGAAGGGAGGACATTTGTGGTTATGGTGTTTGTCTAATCATTATGCATGCTGGGGCCCTGATGTCCTGAAAGAGGCTGAACATCTGCCTGCCGATGGGAAGCAGTGAATTAATTCTTCTTTTTGCTTTGCCTGTGCGCAATGCTTTTGCTTTCCTTATTAAACTGTCTTTATCTTGACCCATGATAGTCTTTTCACCTTCCCTATATTTTCTCCTGATCCCACAGCAGAGGGGAGTGTGAGTGGCAGGGTGGGTGGTCAGATGCTGGCTGGGGTAAACCCACCACAGTACAAGAAGGCTGAATTGTAGAAGATTACTGATTTTAGAAGTTATGTTTTAAGGCACCTTACTAGAAATAATATTAAAAGGTCTGATTTTTTAAAGATGACCTGTTCAGCAGTTCTTGAAAATCAGGTCCCTCACAGCTGGCCATGCAAAGTCTGTCTTAAAATATCCTGCATGCAGTAATGAGTATATGAAGACACTCTCATCAGCTGCTAAAATGATTTATGTGCACTGATATTTGACATTAGTGTGTACCACATAACAAAAGTGACATGGCAATAAGATGAGCAAGTTCAGGGGCCTATAATCCTCTTCCTCCTGATGGAAAAATAAGAGGTTATGGGACTATAAGAAAGTTTACTTCTGGTGGCTACCGTTACGTCATGCACTTGTGCTCTATCTACTGAGTAGCAATACAGTATGATCTTTCACAACTTCTGCAGTGTTGTCTTCTCTCAAGTCCATATAATCATTATAGTGGTCTACTTAACAAATACACAGCATAATTTTTTGCCTCCTTGAGACCCAGTTAAACACTTGTGTTGAATATTAAAGATTCTGTTTATCACTGCATTATTTTAAATTTCAGAATTTGGTGGCTGCACAATTAGGGTAACCAAGGGACAGAGCTGGTGTGCAGCATGATTATGTCTTGGTTTTGTGCAGGCAATTAACAGTGGATGGGGAAGGTGCTAATTACCATGGCTGGTCACAATTCACGACCTCGTTGCCTGCCTTTGCTAAGTTGGATCAGTGCAGGGGGTCTTTTGAGAAGAACCTAGATGGTTTTTGGCAATTTGACAATGTGATTTCAGTGCTAGCTTCAGTGGAGTAGGCAGTTTTGTAGCAAATTTGTCCTCAGTACCACTTTATTCATTGCTCTTCCAACTTCAGCAGTAGAAGTGCAATATTTAGTATTCTTTATTCATTGCTGACTTTGTAGGAAGCAGTTTTTTGGCCAGGCTGGGATCACTTTTCATTTAATTTTGTATTTATCACATGTCAGAAAGAAAAAAAAAGCAACTAAGAGAAAAAAGAAGGAGCCGTTATTTTTTCTTTCACGTTTATATATTCATTAGAAAACACTGTGCAGAAAATCAGTGAATTGTATAGTCTAAAAAGGAGATGAGGAAGAAAATCTATATTACCTCTGCAAAGTCAGTAAAACAACTTACTGTTGAAGAGAAGATCTGATTTTACACTTCCACACTGAAATAACGGCAGCCACATGTACTCAGGGATATCAAAGCCTAAATCATCAATGTGGTTTTGAGTAACTTTCCACAACTGATGGCCAAGGCGACTTCCAGAACTGCAGTGGGTTAAATACTGCTGTGGTGACCTTTAATAATACCAAAGGAATAGGGAGAAGCAAAGGGGTGAATTCCTGGATAAGGCTTCGCACACACCTGGAAGTCATACACAGTGTTCAATGCAACATTCAGCTCCCATCTGTTTGAATCTATTTCTTGAAACCGTCACAATTTCCTAATCTGTGGTCAAAATGCCTTTGAAGAGAAAAAGTCGTATTAGAAAACAAATTGTTTTGAACCAGTTATGGCCAGATTTACCATTTTGTGCATTAAAGATTAGGTAGAGTGCTCCTGTGGAAAGCTGGAGGCTGGAATTTTCAGTAAAGCTGTGCCCTATTGATATTCTGAGAGCTCCCAATGCTTTCTCTGAAATCAGTCACTATTTCTGTGTGTGAGGATAGGTCACTGTGCCTTCTCTGCCAGTAACAGTTGAACTAGACATGCTATTAAATCATAATTTAAGGTATATGTCTTCAGAAGTATGTCTGTCTTACATTGTTCATCACTGTTTCCCTGAAAGTCTTCTAAATTTTTTGACTTGATTTTAATGGTGTCCTGGGTTTGGCTGGGATGGGGTTAATTTTCTTCCTAGTAGCTGGCGTAGTGCTGTGTTTTGGATTTGGTACTAGAATAACGTTGATAACACACTGATGGTTTAGTTGTTGCTGAGCAGTGCTTACACCAGTCAAGGACTTTTCAGCTTCCCCTGCTCTGCCAGGTGCACAAGAAGCTGGGAGGGGGCACAGCCAGGACAGCTGACCCCAACTGGCTAAAGGGCTATTCCACACCATATGATGTCATGATCATTATATAAACTGGGGAGGCGTGAGCGAGCGGCTGTGTGATGCTTAGTTGCTGGCTGGGGTTAAGCCATGACAAATGGTAAAATCCCAATGCAACTTCTATGGCTTTAAAAGAAAAAAAAGATATTTTAATCTTAAATATGATAGTTAAATATGATCGGTTATCTCCTGACTGAAAGCAAAGGGCAGAGTTTCATCTAATGTGAAACTTGGAATTTGCAAAATACTCTTAGTTTTTTGATCTTATTACTAAGAAAAAAGCCTACTTCTCTTATGGATCAAGCAGAGGGCACTGGCTTCCCAAACGCTACCTGAAAAATAAATGATTCATAAAGCAACTTTTAAATTTGGACCAATGAAAGAAAACTGGGGATAGTGGAATGTGTTTACATGGCTTCCTTTAACTTCTCACCCCTGCCGGAGAAAGACAAGTGATGCTCTTAGGGATCGTGTACCAGCTGGGGTTTCCTGCCTTCCGCTCCAGCTCCACTGGCTGAGAGTTGTCTCCAGCACACTGCCATGATCAGTCCTCAACGTGTGTGTCTACTCCTGACACAGATACAACCTGGAGAATAAACTGCTGAACTGAAGACATGGTGTACGTGGTTGGAGCCCCCCGAGGTGTGCACCATTACCTGCACCGCTGCCACCTGAGAGGAGCAGCGGGTGCTGCTGGGTGAGCATGGTGAGTCTTCCACTGTGACGGGGAAAATTAAGTCTGTGTTGAGAAGTGCCTGCGTAAAAAAAATTCTGACTGACAACCAAGGCATGCTGCAGATCTGCAGAGGATCACGTTGTGACCTAAGGTTGTGTACTGCCCAAGTCACGAAATTGTGGGTATGTATTGGAGGAAGCTGGGGAGGAAAGTAGTAGTTCTTACCAGAAGGGCTCGGTAAACACATGATTTGAAATCCCAAACCCCTCATCTTTAATGCTTGTCTGCATTAAAAGATTACTCTGAAAAGAGTCAAGGGGTTAATTTATACTACAGTTACGCTAACAGAGCTTATTCCACTGAGGCTTCCATTCTGCACTCGGATTCATCAACCAAAGATTTATAACATACTAGCTGAGGTACTAAGAACATCAGAAGTAACATTTTCTGTGGCAGACAAAGTCTAATATAGCAGCGATCAGGAGGTAGTGAAAAGCTGTTGTCTTTAACTCCAGAGCTCTGACTTTCAAAATCAGTGGCAATGTTCGACTGCTTTTTTTCCAGATGCATCCCTGTACTGTATCGTAATGGAAGCTTTTCCCCACAGCTTTCCCCTTGCTGCTCTGGACCACAGACTGATGTTCATAGCATTGGATGGTATAGGGGGTGGTGTAGCCTTGCTGTACCTCTGCCCTGTCTTGCTCTCGAGCAGGCATTGAGATGAAAATCCACTCCTCGGTGAGCTTCAACTCCTGCATGCCTCTCACCCAGCTACCTAATCTCATGTGAATAAATCTAGTGCTGCAGGAGGACACTTGGGAATGTCAAAACCTTTGGATGTTTGGAAGAAGCACTTGAAAGAAGAATTCCCTATCCAAGGTGGAGATGTAGATAAGGAAACTCACACTGCTGCTGTTGCCCTGCTCCTGTGCATCCAAACCTGGCAGCTTGTTTCATGTCTTCACGCTTTCTGCTGTAGGGGCTGGAGGTTTTGGTCAGCAGGGCATCCTGCACTGGCAAAGGAGACGGTGGAATTTCTTCCCGCCTGGATAACATTTCATCACAAAGACTGAACTCTGGTCCTTGCACCAAAAGCTAATCTTCAGATGCTACTCGCCTGAAGTCCATTATCTGACTGTCATTAGTGTGACTGCTGCTTTGTTGTTAATGGTGATATTGGCTTATTTTGCAAAAAGCAAATCAAGTGCAGTTACTACTAAAAGCATCCTTGTGCTTTTTTTGGAGAAGCTGTGCTCTGCCTTTTTTCAGGCTGAAAATAGAAATAGGTTGAACAAATATGTCCTTTCTCCTCTAAGTGGTTGTGTGCGAGATCCCAAATGCTCAGTTTCACCCAGGGCTTCCCTATAGACAGAAGCTCTTTTGCATTAGTGCCACCAGTTACATGAAAGTGGCACAGCTTCTCGCTGGAGGTGTAGTTGTACTTTTACAGCCCATTTACAGATGCAAAGAGGCAGATTTATACCCAGAAACGTCTCTACCCCCTCAAGTACAAGGTGTGCCGAGCGAAACTCTCCTAGTAAAGAGGTCATACCTCTACCTGACATATCTTGTCTAAACTAGATGAAGAAAGTGTAACTGGAATTTGATCTTCCTGTCATGCTTGTGTGCATTTCCAACCTTCAAGGCAGAGCTGTAAAAAGATGATGATGTGTTGGTACGTTATTTACTGCTTGGCCTTCCTGGTCTCACTCTGGCTCTGCCAGCAGCGTTCGTCAAGTGATGACCTGTGTCCAGATTTGGGAAGGGAAGCTAGAGCTTGTCTTTTTAACCATCTCACTCTGTCTGACATATTTTCTATCACAGTTATACTGAACTTGGCATTGCTGTAGGTGAAATAAATATTACATCAGGCTGAATTCGAGCCCCATAACTACAGCCTTGAACAATGTGTTCAAAGAGATGCCTACCACTTACTGAAGAGCTTTGGAGCACAAGCCCTCACTCAGGGCAGTGGTGCCTCCATTGCAGGTCCCCCCAGATGCAGGGGCTTCAATCCCAAACCTCCCACTTCCCAAGGAAAAAGACTTGCTCATCTGGCTGCGGGACTGCTGTCAGAGGCAATCTTTCACTGAAGCTACAGCAAAGTGAGCTCTCTGGAGCTGAAAAGGGATCCAACGAGAGGAAGCCATGATCTCTGCATAGTAGCTGGTCAGTAGGACCCTCCTCTGGGAAAGGAGAAGCTGGTGTTTTTGACCTTGTTCCCTGCACAAAGCGTTTTATTGCTGTTGGATTAGAGACAGCAAGAAACCTCAGAGCGCTCAACTCTTCTTCCCCTCAGACACGTATGTGGTCTTTCAGGCAGCTAAAGGCTCTACCTGGGTCTGGATCAGGAGAGGAGGAACAGGCAGGTGTCACCACCATGCTTCTGCTGAGGGAAGCTACCTCATTCTCTTCGCCTACTAACTGGCTCCCTCAGAAAAATAATTTTTTTCTGAGCTAGCTCACCCCCTTGTCAATTGTGCTGTGCTTCAGTAAACACAAAATCCATTTGCTATGCATCCATATTCCTGTTAACAGATTTAGTGTGTTAGCAGACACACATCAACAAGTAAGGTCAGTCTTATTTATTTTATTTGTATGTGAAAAACATTTAAGCTAGCAGAACAGTGCTGATTTCTAAGGCTGTGGTTGGGCACCGATTTCCTTTGGCAGCTCTGCTGGCTGCAACAGTTTCTGTCTCCCGTTGGCCACTTTTTCCTCCCTCTTGTATTGCACAGATCTGTATGGGGATATACAGACCAGCGCCCAAATTTAGCAGAAAAATAAACATACTTTTAAGAGGCTACTTTTTTCAACTCAGAACTGTTCCCTGATCCTGTTTGCCATATGGCTTCCAAGTGTTCCTGCTGGTATGGCCAATGTGGAAGTCAGTCTGGGAAGTGAGGGCCATAGCTGTGGAAATACATGGATTCCCTCTCATGCCATACTGTGTGAATGCTTCTTTCATGGTTTCATTTTCCAGTGTTTATTTGCAAATGATAATTTGCAGATCTCCATGCCATCTGCAGTATCAGATACTTCAGATAACTTTAGTTATGTCAAAGAAGTAAGAAAGATGCAAACCCTCCTCCCAAACCAAACAAAGCCCCAAACCCAAAACCGCCAGTACATTTTCGTAACTGTAGGGTGGAAACTACACAGGACGAGGTTTTCTAAAACATGTGCCTAGAGTTAGCTTTTAAGTCAATACTTAATGGCCCAAACATACATCCTGAATTTCAAAAGCAATGATCATTCTGCTGTTAATGAAAATCTATTCTGGAATGTATTTTGGAAAAAAAAAACCAATTCAATGAATGCATAGGGCAACCTCAAGAAACACAAATAATCAGAAGTTAAGAATAAAATAAAACAAGGGCTAAAGAATAGGAAGAAAAAAATTTAGACAGGGCTAAAGTATTAAGATCCCACGTATTTTGGTTTTATTCACTGTGTGTGGTGGACACATATTCACATGGAAAAAAGCCTTATTATTACAATTGCAAGTACCTGGCACGTTAGCCTGCAGTATTAAAACTGGCAAAGACCTCAACTGTAAAGGGATGTAGGAGTTGTGTTTCGACATGGCAGTAAAGTTAACGTTCTGATCCTGTTAGAAATATGGCTCTGATGTAACGTTCTGATGCAATACAGACTCATTTGCCTGGTTCAAATTTCTTTAAACAATTTTGATGGGTTAACTTAATACTGGCATGCTTTGTGGCAGTGCTCGAATTGCCTGTCCACTCTGTTTTAAATCTGTATCAGGTCAGGCATTGATCATCCCATTGCAGGGCATAAATTCTATATTGTGTGCTAAATCCAGCACAGACCTTTAGGGTAAAAATATCACTTCCACTGAAGCTGGTGTTCTGAACTTTTTTCTCACTGCACCCTCTAACTCATAGGAGTGTGTCTTCCTAAGAAATTCCCTTGGCCTTCCTGTTATTCTCTGGCACTTTACAAGCTTGCTATGTTAATCCCAAAATAATGTAAGACGACATTAAAAAGAAGCATCTAGTTACTGACAAATTTACTGATTTTTATAAAGACTCTAATGAAGATGAAGTGGTGGAAATTCCATTAGTTGATTAAATTATCTCTCTTATATTATCAATTCTATAATAATATTAAACTTTCATTTGCCTCTGTATTTTAATCAATTGTTGTATTATTTATAACTGAGAAGCACTGCAATTTTTTCTTAATCTTGTTTAGTCTTCTGAGAACAGACTTCTATAAATCTGAAAAAGAAAACTGTGTCTTACTTCAGGTTTGATTTTCTCATTATTATTGTCACTGCATTAGCAGAAGTTAATTGTAACTCTCAGCTCCAAAACCAATACTTGGTTGCAAACCTTAAATTAACTGAACATTCTTGACGAGATAATCCATTTTCCCTAGTTTGCTTCATGCTATGTATGAAGACAAAGCTCCGACTCTCCTACAGCTAAGGCTGAAACTGGGCTTTATTAGGAAGTGTACTTTACATTTCTTGGTTTTCAGAAGCGATGGTATCACTGAACCTGATGAAGTTGGTAGCTCAAGTCAGTATTGATTCTGTTACTAAAATTGAGATGTATGCTAACCAAGCACATTTCTTTCGTATTGCTGGAAATCAGGCTCCTTTTGTTTCATCCTGTTCTTTGAACAAGTGCCTCTGAACTTTCTCTGCCTGAGAACTTTCTCTGCTTGCAAATTTATTGTTTGGAGAGAAGTCAGGAGACTCTGTCCTGATTCTTCTAATTGATCTGAAACCTTGGATTAACTTGTTTGTCCCCTTCTCTTGAATAAAAAATATTTGCATATATGCAAGCTTAATACACTGCTACTACTTTCCCTGAAGCCAAAGTTAATTATTTGCTACTCCTCTGTGTGTTTGTAAGTAGGTGCTCAGACCTTAGTTGTTCCCTGCTGGCTTTCAGGGAATTTTTCGTATGAGCCAGCCATTGACAGACCAGGACATAGCAACAAAAACATACTTGGTTTTGTGAATCAGAGCCATGTCCTGTAGCTGCGTGACATTACTGACATTCATGGAGTTACACTAACGAGTGCGATCCTTGCTGTTTAAATTTCTGTAACAATATTGGTGGTGGCTCTATGCTGCCACAGGAGAGCACAAGGAGTACAGGCACAGCCACTAGAACCAGAGGGCCGTGGTGTTTTTGTGGTATCAGACTGCTGCTCCATCAACGCATCTTATATGGACACATGGAGCAGGAACTCCTATCACTGCATCTTCCCTCCTGACTCCCCAGTGATTTTCTTGAAAAATGCTCGAGCTTTCTGCTTGTCAGCCCTGGAGACCATCAGGGCCAGCAACTCAAATACAGATTTGCAGGAAAAAATTTAGTTTTATTTTTCCTTAAGATTAAAGTTTAGGGTTTTTTTTCCAGAATTTTGAAGTGTTTGTCTTTCATCCCCCAAATGGAAATACTTCAGTCCCAGCTTTCAACTAGCTGTAGAGTTTGGGGTGCATTTTAGGCATTCAGCATCTTTTATAAGCACAAAGGTCACTTTTTCAAAGATGCAGCTTTTCACCTCTTTGAAGGCTGCGATGTTTAACCAGCATTGACCTCCACCTTGCAATAACTGAGGAGCTCAGCAAAAGGAAGTAAGAAAGATCGTAGATGCCAAACAATTTTTTCTTTTTATTTATCAGCAATTAGAGATGGCATGAAGAAATGTAATTCCGTTGAGAAACCATGGCATAGTCCATCTTAGCTCCTGCAGAAATTGATTTCCCAATTGATCCAATAGCAACCGATTTCTTGGAGACACAAATCTGCCATCCATTTTAGCCTGGATGATTAACCTGTGCGCTGGGCTTTCTGGTTTATTTTCATTAGAGCCAGAGCTTGCTCAAGAGGCTTCCCTCTGTCTGAAATCATACTGGATTTCTTTGGTTGTTTTCTGGGCAGGGGGTGTGGGGAAAAGAAAGTAATTTTTTTTTTGATTCGTGTTTCAAAACCTGCCCAAAAGAAATTATCTTCTGGTCTTCTTTTATAACCAGGCACTTTGTAAGCCCAGGAAAGCTGAAAAGCTGGAAAACTGTAGCTTAGAGGCAGCTTTACCAAACCAGTATGACAAGAATTTTCTCAGGTTCTGCTTCACTCTTAGTGCTGGTTTAGACACTAAATAGAGCGGGGCACATGGTGCCTACTGTTGTGAGGGGTTAATGGTGCTTGAAATTTTAAATGCCACAAATTTGAGGGGCTCATGAGAGTCCCCTGGTTTTTGTATGTCAGCAAAGAGCTTGCCATCGAGGACAATGCTTTTGTGTAAACTGATTTAGGTTCTCGCTAGTACAACTGAATGCACTGGTTACTTCAGTACGAAAGACAATATATTGGGCTCAGACACAATGCTGCACTTCTTTCCCTTCTGCAGATCTGTTTGTTTCTTGCTAACATCATTTGCCTTTTAAATTTTTACATTTTTGGTTTCAGCCACAGCAAAACTCCACATTTTCACTCCTTAGCAGGTGAATGCTGGAAGAGAAATCATTCCTTCTCCTGAAATAATGTTGTTTATTTTTTTCTTTCAGGATACAGTGATTAAAAAAAGTCCTGACATTAAAAACAGATACTGTATATTGCAAGCCTGTGTTGTAGGAAAGCTCAGAAAAAGAAGCTTGGCAAAAAAAATTTGGTTCTGAGCTAAATGGTTATTACTTAATTCTTATTTCTGGTGCATTTGCACCCCTCATTAAATAGGAATTAACTGCATTTTGTACCAACCTGAACAGAGAGTGAGGAAAGAATCTGTATGTTAGTATAGAGATGTTACAAATAGCACTGAAAACTACTTCTAAAGAGATAAATGTTGATATTTCTGTCCTAGCATTCTTGAAAATTGCTGGGGTAGCATGTATATTTATGTTTAGTCATCATATGTATTGAATCAGAGACTTTTGCACTTGTCTAGACAGGAACTGCATGCACACATGGCTGTGTCTGCAATTTTGTGTGTGTAGCAATGTCTCTTTGTGGGTATGGTGAATTCATGATCACTCTCACTGTGCATCTTCTTGAGGTTGTCCTTCATCTTATTTGCCATCCCCATGTTGGGCTAAAATGCCAATACCTGACCACAGAGACAGCACGGGACAGACACCGAGCTCAGATCAAGCAGCCAGCCCAGGATGGGGAGCGCACTGCTCCCGGGGCAGGATTCACGTTGTGCTCCTGTGTTCACCTGGCAGGAGGGAAGAGGGCAGTGAGCAGTTGTTCAGGTGATCTCTTTAGACCAGAAGTTTATAAAAACCCAGAAATCAGGTTTTTTTCACTCTTTCGGAGCAATAGGTGGCTTTTTATACTCAGGTGGACGTGCAGGGAACTCCCAGGGAAGGATGACCTAAGTGCATTGGATTTAGAAGGTCTGCTGTTTGTTAGTGGCCTGTAATCTCTTGGTTTTTTTGTGTTAACGTAAATGCAATGATGTGCTCAGCCACTCTGTTTGGTGCCTGTTTGTACATGAATTTGTTCACATTTGTTTCACGAGGAAAATGGAAGCTCTAAAACAGGGAGCTCACAACTTCGGTGAAATTTAAGGAAAGGTGGAGTTAAGCTGCAAGAGAAGCTGGAGCTGGACCATGGGGGAAGATGGCAGAAAAATAAAACCTGAATTTCAGAATGGGTCTATATCTTGGAAATGTGTGAAACTTTTACTCCAGGGCAGAAGAGCAGAGCTGGTGTTTCTGATCAGGCTGGGGAGGTTTAAGATTCAGTGTCTGGGCCGTGTGCTAGTAATGCAGGAGAGAGGAATAGTGGATGCGTGGCTGGCCTCTTCAAACCAGTCCTTTAAAAGGCCTTTGTCATCAAAAGGAGACCGCTGTTCCTTGAGCCAAGGGAAATAGTTGGTAGGCTGGCATCACAGAGCAGGCCAGTTAAAATCGGAGAGGACTTCTGTGAAACAAGCCCCATGTTGGTCCCAGCTGCCACAAAATGAGCCTTAGGCTGGGCTACTTCTTCTTAGATCCCCTCAAGAAGAGTGTAAATAAAGTCAGCTGTTTCTTGCTCGGAAAAGAATGATCTGCTTGTGAATATTTATTGGTAAATGGGTGACCGGAACGTCTAGGGCTGGAAAATGGGGAACTCTGAATGTCAACACTGGGTATTATATATCAGCATGTCAGCACTCATTGAATTGCCTGTGGTCACTTTTAAAAAGTTAAAATGCTCAGGCACCAAAGTCCTACTGAGAAGCTGAACTATAGAACAAATTAACAGCATTTTATATACAAAAAAAGTTACTCTCATACACAAACATTTTATGAAGCAAATGAACAATGTCCTCTTAATGTTTGCCTTTGCCATACTGCAAGATAAGCTTGCAGAAATAACATGTAATTAAAGTATAATTTTTCATCACTTATTTTAGATCATTATACTAATAGATAAAGACATACTAAATCTTCTCTGTGGTCTAGCAGGAAATACTTTCCTTTCTCTTGTAGTATGTAGTATCTGATAAGAACTTGATAAATGTTTTGGGTTTTTTTTCTTTTTTTTCAGTCTGTTTGTCCATTATTGATGTATTGCTCCTGCCTGTCAGGAAGTTTCTACTGTCTTTCACTGGTCATCTGTGGTTTTTTGAGGCTGCGGTTGGCACTTCTGTATGATTCACCAGGTCTGTACTGCTGACCCGTGCTCTAACAAAATGTTAGGGAATGATTCATTACTGGAATTGGCTCCCATTAGGAGGCACATAAAAATGATGGTTACTAAACCTCTTATTACCCTTTTACAGTTTAGGGGGCTCGTTATGACATCGTCCAGTTTAGGTTATTAGGATCTGTCTTTCTGAAATGCCTTTTATATGGTATTGCATCTTTCACAGCTTTCTACTCTAATGTGAGAAGCGCCACTGATAGGTACTAACTGAGAGTGGCCAGAGATTATCTCAAACCATTTTGAAGCACTCAGATGAAAGGGGTGATGGTTAGAAGAGTTAATGCACTCATACTAAGTATGGCTGATACCACCCTTTGACAGGGCTCAGTTTACATGATATTTTGATGTCTTTTTTCAGTCTTGCTTTTCTGTGACTCTTCCTGCAAAGAACATTCAAGTGCTCATTTGAAGATTAGGGCCCTGATGTATAAGAATGTATTCACTATACCACTGCTTACTGTGAAATCTAACTTTTAGGCTTTCAGCTGTCCCCTGGACAGGGGAGGGGACTGAACTACAAAGTGCCTGTCACCACTTCATTCAGATTTTTTATTTAAGGGCAGGAAGTATTGATGCATTTTATTTTGATCTGGGTTACTTGCCTGTCTTTATGAAAGGCTAACTGGAATGTAATGCTGGGGAGGTAACAGTGGGGACATTGATGGGGCTCAGCCAAAGCTACTCAGCACAGGGGTCAAGAAAAATGGTTTTCTCAGTCTGAGAAGTTAGAGAACATTCATTATGTGATTTAACTGCAGAGAAGGCCACAATCTTCACTTTTGGTGATCCATGGGTTATCTCTTAGAGCACTGAGATGATCCTCTGTGGCTGTGAAAAACTACACTAACGACAGCATAGGCAAGAAGTAGACAGAAGAGAAATTTCATAAGTAGGCCAAGAGCACCAATCCAAAGCTACATTATGAAGGACAAATGTATTTTCATCGAACAGATAAAAATAGCTACAGAAGGACACTGGAATTAAATTCCTTCAATATATCACTGCTAGACAGGTTGGGTAGATTTGTATTAGATCAGTAAAACTCTTTTTTGAAACTGTTAAGAATAGCACAGGTTAATACCAGAATGCATCTGAGTGTAATAAGCTCTTCTTACAGCAACTTTTTTTGGGGGGGCGTTGTAACCGCTGGCTTCATTTATGCTTTCATTGATAAAATCAGTATCTTGCTGTCATGAAGGCCGCATGCAGTTCAGTGCTGATTCTGATGTAGAATCATAGAATCAGAATAGTTTAGGTTGGAAAAGACCTTTAAGATCATCAGTTCCTCCAGGTCAGTGTAGTCAGGGCCCCTCCTGTCCCAGGGGACGTGCTGGGCAAAAGGGCACTTTGGCGTGATGGCTGGTGGTCCTGGTGGCAGACAGGGGCTGGGTGCTCCTGTCAGCGACGCTGTCACGGCTCCCACTCTGGTGGCTGACGAAGCTGCGAGCCAGATTTGTGGCTGGAGCAGCTTTCTGCTCTCTCACCGCTTCCCAATGGAAAGAAATGGCACGGGACCAAACCAGGCCCTGGTGTCCCTTTCTCTGTTGGTGCTGTGCTTTACTTCTTTCTTACACTCACTGATGTCCTTCCGGGGCACTTTTGATCTTTTTGCCCAAAGCAAACGCTAGAGTTCAGTGGAGTAGGACTTTAAGAAGTTAACATTTTTCATACACCAGGTAAGTTGTTACATGAACAAAACGCCTTTTCCTGAGGATGCATTTTAGCATGCTTTCGGGCTATATGTAGACCATGGACCTCAGGAACACTCCCAAGGGCTCCGGATCCAGGCTCCCTGGTGCATGACCCAGCTGTGTTTGTTTCTGTGCAGCAGGGAGACCTGTGTGCACCCACACCCCAAGCCCCCAGTCCAACCTCCCTTCCTCTTTCCATCTGTGGAAAGAAAATACTGGTTCGGGAACAGGACAGAGGCTTCGGTGTGTTCCTCAGGGTGCCCTCTCTGTGTGCACTCAAGGTCTTGTGCTGTGTTGGTACAGAGCAATAGCTAAATATCAACACATGCTTTGTGATACATGGAGTGCTGTTTGCCCACACTGGCAGTCCAGACATGATCTTTGTGGCCTTGGAAAACACCAAGCACCAACCTGTCTGTAGTGACAGAGAATTTATTTAACTGAACAAACAAGGGAACCTAACATCAAGATCATGAACATCTGAAAGACCAGCCTATTCAGTCAGGAGTCCTCCAGCTGGAAGGTGAAGCTGCTCTGGGATTTTTCCTGAGAGAATCCAAAGATCTGCTCCCATGCCCCTTTACTTACAATCCTTATAACTCACCTGCGTGCCTCCCCACCCACTGCTAACTGGGTACCCCTTCGGCTACTTGATCTCAAACTATTATGCTTATAGCTTCTTGCTGCATCAACATAATGATAAAATGATAAAACCCTCTTTTTTAAAAAAAAAAAAAATTAAGCATTTTTTTCTTTTCATCCTCTAACATAAACAAACTACATCTATATCACTACCCCAGTTTTCAGGCAGGTATTTTTTCTGCAGGATAAGGGAGTTTCTTTGTCTAGCACAGACACTTGTACCAGGGTTTAAACCTGCAGTGTCTGGCTTGTGGAAGAAGAATTCAAAGGCTGATATGTAATTTTTATGTGAGAGACCTGGCATTGCTCTAAGGAATAACAGCCAAACCACCCAGTCTGATGTGTGATTTATTTCCTGTATTCTGCTGGTCTACTGAGTCCTACCAGGTACAGTGAGAACTTTTGTAAAGGCAGCTAAGCTGGGCTGCGAAGAAATTTATTAAACTGAACATACAGAGGGATTTGTAAATGGGAAGATGAACAGAAATTAAAGCGAGAGTGTAATAAACAAAAGAATAGGATACTGGAAGAGAAATAATTGGAAGTGGAAAGAGCACAGCATCTGCACAATCCTTTGTAGATATAGGAACAGTGAAAGAAGTAAAATTTTACTTCTAGGTATATGATTTCCAGGATCTACAGTAGGAAAACCACAAACTATGCAAAAGATAACCAAAGATAACTGAGATAAGTTAACTAAAAATAATCCAGAAGAAATAAAACATGCTGTATGCTAAAGAACAGCGAGAGGACTGCAGATGAGCATCCTCTTTTCTTTTGGGCATAGGGAAGAACTGTGAGCTCAGATTTGGCACACAGAGAGGTTGGGTACAGCAGGGAGCGTTGCTGCTCACTAGCGGGCATTATCTACTCAGATCCAACAGCTGCACTTGAGCACAGTTTGCTACCTCTGCTTTGTGACAGTCTAAATTCTCTTTCCCGTAGTGGGGAGAAGGGGCATGCAAAGTTCATCTCCAGACTATAACTGCATGATGTTAGAGGAGCCATTTTATGCAAATGAGTAAAAATGGTTTTCACTGTCTCCTTTGGTGCAGGGACTATTTGTACATAAGAACATTTCATACCATGGCCCAGGTTTGTCAGTGTCCCTAGAGTGAAGCTAGCAGTAAAAATAGAGGAAGCTTCTGTGGAATATAAAATCAGAAATACAGATTTAGCTGCATTATAACAATAAACTCTACCTGAAAACACAAAAAGGGGACAAGGTGCAGCAATACAGTTTGTGTTTGTTGGTGGCAATTCCTTTAAGGAAAATGCTATAGGTTAAAAATAAACATTTGAAACTGTTATATACCACAACCCCCCCCCCCCCCCCCCAAAAAAAAAAACCCCAAACAAAACCAAAACAACCCAACCCCTTAATTTGTGGAAAGGTGGTGATTTGGAGAAGCAGAGACTTTATCTCAGGCTAACTTCAAATCCTGCATGGTGTTTGACTGGCTGGTTAGCGGATAACATAAAGGGCATTTGGTAGTGTCGGGAAGGTGCGTGCTTTGCATTCCTCAGTCTGCTCGCAGAAGCAGAGCCCGGTTGCTAAAGAAAACACTCCCACTGATTTTGCCGCCTTTTGGGTAAAGCCCAGAATGAGCATGGCCTGCCTGTCTGCCAGACCCACAGAGGGACTTCAGCCATTGCAGTGCTGAGCAGTGAGTTTCCCAGCTCTTGGGCCCTGTGAATCCTGGGGGAATTCACACCCATCTCGGGAAGCCCTGGCTCCCAGCACGATGCGCTGTGCACCCCTTCCACGTCTGCATCGAACTCTCTACTCTAGCAAGGGGACTGGAACACAGCCGTTCATTTGTGCAATTTTTTCGCACAAACTACTTGAGTTATATCTTCTGTTAGTGGTGTGATGGGCTCAAGTGGACGTTCTCTGAGTTTTGTAACAGTGTGGCTCTTATTCTTGCAAAATTATAACTGTGAATATAAGAAATACTTATAACAGCAGTAAGCCCCCCACTTCAATAACAGGCCTTTGCTCTCACCTCTTTTGGAGTACTATTGCAGTATGAACTTCTTGCCAGTCAGTCCCAGCAACAGCAGAGAAAACAAGAGATAAATGTTTTTAGGAAGGAGCATGCTTAGTGCATTTCCTCCCTTTAATATTTTAAAAAGCTCATCATGAATTTTAGATCGGAATCACTGTTGACTTAGAAAGACGAGAGAAGACCACTAGATGGTGGTATAAACCCAAGTCTTTGCTAATAAAATCTGTGAAAAGAGAAGTTCAGAGGGGCAAAGAAGGGGAGGAGGAGCCACAGTCTGAGTACTGAAGTCATTATTGCTTGGAGTCTATAAAAAGGCGGTTGCACAGTAAGTAATTTATATGTGGTCAGCCTTGACTCTATGGATTTACTCATTCCTTTTCCTCTATTTTTGTCATCCATTTGCACCAAGGAGTCCCCAGCCCCAGATGTCGGGTGAGGAGGGCAGCTGAAACTTCTGCTCTCTGGAGGAAAGGTTGCAGGCGATGAAGAGAAAGAGCAGCTGGAGGAGCACCTCTAGTAAATAGGTACAGTTTATTTTCGATTGCAAATAAAAGGTTACTTTTAAAAACTGAAAATTATTTAGCTTGATATGCTTTGAATTTTATTTGCAACAAGTCACTGACAATCAGCTTTAAGTGTTCCCCTCATTAAGAACCCGACAGCTTACAACTTGAATATTGTCATTACCAAAAGAGCATTGAATAAACTGACGATCTGGAGTAGAAAACTTACTTTTATGACAGAATTCCACCTATACTGATTCTGTAACCTTAGTGTATCCTAGAATGTATGGATTTGCCTTGGCTAGGTGTTTAATACTATGCTCTTAAGCATATGCACAGATAAGCTGTTTATTACACAGTTCATGTGAACTTAAGAAGTACAAAGGTCAGGAAAGCATTTAAATCTTTTACTGAAAATGTTCAGTTCTTAATTGTGACAACAATTCAAACTTCTGTATATTGTATTCAAGTGAGCAGGTTCTGCTGAACCTAATGCTATATTCTCCTGCATTTCTGGAGCCTGAGAATTGAGACTTTGAGAACTATTTGTTGTTCGGTGTTCAGCAGAATTTCCAGGACCTTGTGCTCACTTCTGGGGGATCAAATAGAATAAACAAAACTATGAATGAAGAATACATGAATCTCTTTGTTAGTTTGTGGGTTTAATTTCCCAGTAAGGATGGGTAGAAAAATTCTGAGCCAACTGGAGGTTAATGTAGAATCGGTAGAGGAATATATGGTGTGGAAGAGGCAGGATGTGTACAAGCCGAATTAAATAGAAATGGGTGATACTTGTTTTCTCAACTTTTGCCTGTTTGTGTTATGCTGTATTTTTTTTGGCAGGGTCTTTTGCCTTTTGGAAAATGCATTTACCACACTCCTTGGCAAGTCCCTCAGAAAGAACAGAAAGTATTTTCTTCCAGAGATGAACACATCCTCTCAACTGTATGTTTCTGAACTAAACCTGAGTGCCTTTGGCAACAACTTTACTGTGCCTACTGTCAAGAGCAAGTCATCGCCATGTGAGCAAGTGGTCATTGCGGCTGAAGTGTTCCTAACTCTGGGCATTGTAAGCCTCCTTGAAAATATCTTAGTTATATGTGCAATAGTTAAGAACAAGAACTTGCATTCACCCATGTATTTTTTTGTTTGCAGTTTAGCAGTGGCTGACATGCTGGTTAGCGTGTCTAATGCTTGGGAAACCATAACGATATACTTAATAAACAATAGACACATAATTATGGAAGATGCCTTTGTCCGTCATATAGACAATGTCTTTGATTCAATGATCTGCATATCTGTGGTGGCTTCCATGTGCAGTTTGCTGGCTATAGCGGTAGACAGGTATATCACGATCTTCTATGCCCTGCGTTACCACAACATCATGACAGTGAAAAGATCAGGGCTTATTATTGCATGCATCTGGACCTTTTGCACGGGCTGTGGCATTATCTTCATTCTTTATTATGAATCAACTTATGTGATCATTTGTCTCATCACTATGTTTTTTACCATGTTGTTCCTCATGGTCTCGCTGTACATCCATATGTTCCTCCTGGCTCGTACTCACGTGAAGAAAATAGCTGCTTTGCCTGGGTACAACTCTGTCCGTCAAAGAACCAGCATGAAAGGAGCCATCACCCTGACTATGCTTCTTGGCATCTTCATTGTTTGCTGGGCTCCATTCTTCCTTCATCTCATCCTGATGATCTCCTGTCCTCAAAACCTTTACTGTGTTTGCTTCATGTCTCACTTCAACATGTACCTCATTCTCATTATGTGCAACTCAGTGATTGATCCCTTGATCTATGCCTTTCGTAGCCAGGAGATGAGGAAGACCTTCAAAGAGATAATTTGTTGCTATAGCCTGAGAACGGTCTGTGGGTTATCAAACAAGTATTAAGAAAACAAAGCCAAACCAGGGAAGAGAATCAAAATGCAACATCTTGCCGCATCTTGTAAGTCTGCTGAAATGCCTATGGAACATCTTTCTCCACTCAGCTGTCATGATTTCTGTGGCAATCAGAAACCATTTTTTACTATGTGATTTTACCTTTCTTTTTCCTCCATGCACCCCTCTCACACTGGTGGTAGGAGCTACTCAGTGCATCTGTATTACAGGGAGAAAGAATATTTTGAATCTCGTTTACCCTTCTGAAGACTGGATCTTACAAAAGGATTACACAGGGAAAGCCTTATGTTTCTTTCTGCCAAATGAAATGAGTGTGACCTGCCATGCAAATGAGCCCATCAGCCTCTCAGTGTGTGTTTCTCTTGATTTTCTTTGTCTGTCTAAATACAGCATGGCTTATTTTTGATGTCCAGAATTAACAGGGGTTTTGCTATTTCCTTCTGAAGATGTAAAATCAGAGAAGTAGCTCCATTTACCAGGGTTCACATACCTCACTCGACAGTTATGACCAATACATACTCACCTATCAGCAGTCTTGTATTCCAGTCATGACTTACTGTCATAAAGTACATAGTATGTAAGAGGACAGTTCTACCACGAGATTTTCATATCTGACTATATGTGTCCTTATCGCTGTGGGGTAGGATGTACCATAGGTGGATTTTAAGGCTGAATATGAAGACCGAGCTGATTCTAGTTTGTTTTCTTTATTTGCCAGGGCTAGGGACGTAAAGGGTACATGGCCTCTAGAGTCATGTAACACTTCGTGGAGATGGAAAAATTGGGGGAGTGGCTGCCTTTATACAGACATTAGGAAAGCATTTCAGCTAAGACCAGCTTTTGTCACTGGAGGAAGCTGTGTTGTAGATCGTGTTTTTCAAGCTGGGAGAGATAAAACAAGTTTGATGATCAGAAGGCATAGCAGGCAATGGCAAAACAGGGATTTCAAAAACTCAGGCACACGTGACTGTAACAGAGAGTCCTGACTTTTGCTCCCTGAACAAACAGGTTTTATCTTTGTTGAGAGGATTCTAAGGTGAAACCCTCATGCCTTCTGTGTGAATAATTTGCATCTAATCATGCTCTCATAAACATGCTGTTCTGTAACAGCTATGTAATGTGCAAAATATTGGATTTATCACAGATGGAGGAAGTGCAACTGTGGCATTGATTTCCTGATGCCAATGGATGGTACATATGTTGCACTGCGATATAAACTATGAAAATATTTCAAGAAGTGGTACCCTACTGACTAGATATCAGAACATAGCCTGGAAAAGTTATTTATTTCTTCTAAGCAGTTGAAAGAATAACCCTTGTTATACTTGGGTTAGGAATGCTCTAAAACTGTTGTCAATAGAAGGACTATGATTGATTCAATGGGCCTTAGGTTATACCTTCAAGGTGGAAGTCCTGGTCAAGTGTTAGGAAAATTTTTTTACCATAAGGGTGGTCAAACATGGGAACAGGTGCCCAGTGGTTGTGCAATCTCCATCCTTGGAGATTTTCAGAACTTGACTGGACATAGCCCTGAACAATCTGCTCTAAGTTGAAAGCTGACTCTAACTTTGAAGTTGGCCCTGCTTTGATTGATTTGGAATAGATGACCTCCATGTGTCCCTTCCAACCCAAGTAATTCTGTGATTCTATGAAACAGTTTACATATTCTAAAATAATAATTTTTCCCCTCCTAATTTAATCTCTTGTGTAAGAAGAATTGTAAAAGATTCTCCTCCACACACTTAGAAAGCTAGCATACTTCGTGTCTTCATTTGCTTTGGAGGTCTCTGGCAGGATAAGTAGGGTGCATCTTTAGCACCTTATACATTTGTCTGCTGCAGCTTAAGATAGCTACTGCCTCCAGCTTGAAGATATCTCCCTCTGATATGAGTGGGAATGTTATTCTCAGCAGAGACACCTTATGTTGACTGTAAATATAATGGTTATATCAATGCACTAGGTGCTGGAATCTTCCTGCAGTTATATCTGGAAATGGGCTTTCAGAGGTATGTTTGTGGTCAGTAGTGAGAATCTTGCCTTGTTTCAGTCCACCTCTTAACCCTGTCCTTAAATGGGTCCGAAGAGTGGGCTCTTGCTACCGTGAATGTAAATAGCAAAAAGGAGACAGTTCAATTGCATAGTGAAAGGCACCGGCCGATGTTGTAAATAAATCATTAAATCTTCACTGGGTATTGCAAATAAGACAGTCTTGTACATAATTGTAAATCAACAAAGAGAAAGCCAAAACTGTAATAGCTTTGGGTATTTTCTTGAATTGTACATTACTTTTTTTGTTGGAAGTCTATCTGATGTATAAGCACAGACATATGAAGAAGCTATTAAACTGGATTGCTGGAAAACCCACTATTACCGGTTATTAATTGTAATGTGTGCACTAACCTTATAGATTATTCATAGATGGAATATTGCACTACAGGCTTTCACTTCTCAATTTAAACAGATGTCTTATTAAAAAACACATTAGGAAAGAGAGTTACAGACTCAAACAATGTTTTTACATTCACGCCTATGTTCCTCTAGGTGTCAGCATCACATCCTCATTATAAGCTTTACAGGTGGGAGCTAAAACAGCTTAAGGAGGAAATGGAAGTATTTTCAAGAACAGGTTAGAACAGTTCCTGCAAAAAAAAGGGCTGTTTACACTACAGGAATGCATACATGTATCTCTGAGGCCATGACATGTTTTGATTTGTTTCTTTCTCCTGCTCAGCCACAGAATGAAAGCAACATTTAGCGTGCTTTCACTTCTACCAGAGCTTGGAAAACATCAAGCATTCTGATAGATTGGGACCAGCAAGCATTGTGTAAGTATGGAATTTGCTGCCAAAGGACAGTCATGAAAAAATTAGCTGCTAGGCTGTCATTGCACCGTGTCCCCACAGCTAAAGGTACTACTCTTGCTTACACTGCCGGTCATTTATGGTTTGGTGTCAGTCATTGGAAAGAAGCTCAGATCACTCTATTTCTGTCCCAGACCTCCAAACCCAGCTTCTATTGCCCACTGCTGCTTTGATGACTGAACACGTCACTGCTTCTAACTCACATGTTGCTATTTTGAAGATTTTAATAAGAAATTATTCTGAGCTCACTCCTGTTGCAAGTGGGGTCAGCTTCTGTAAAGTCACACAGGGTGGTTAAATTACACCTGCAATTTAAGTAGGTTGGTAGGAACAGGGAGAATATGAAAAAAAAAACAACCAACATTTCTAGCTGCATCAAAACTTCATCTAGAGAAGTAGAAGACTGGATTCTTCAGTCTATTAGTAATGCAAAGGGTGGCTGATGCACATTGCTCTGTCTCCACACTGAAGTACTTAATCTGTTGCTCTAACTTTTGCTTGCTTTAGTAGATTGAAGTAGATGGTTGTTTTTTGCAAATGATGGCATTGCCTACATATTCTCATACCCAGCATGTTCCTATCCTAGCATTCGGAAAATCTGAATCTTTTCTTCAGGCTAAGGCCACAATAAGGTACCTGGAAATATTAGTTTTCCAAGACCCTCAGCATCTCCTGTAACACAAATCAGTCATAACTGAATGGAGCAAAGAGATTGTTTATGATCCTGGGCCAGCCCTCCTTCCCAAATGGGCAAAAGTTTATCACAGAGGGCTCTAACTACTGAGTGCTACCGCCTCTGTGTCTGGGCTGGGAAGGAGGATTGCTTTCAGGTCTACAACCTACAGGCCTGCAACTTCCGCGCCACCAGTGTCCAACTCCCTTTTGAGAGCAGGTTGCACATTCCCACTGCTTAGGCTTTTCCTCTTAGAAAACCTTCTCTGAATGGCTCTCTGGAGACTTCAGTTACATTTTTAAGGAATCCTGTGCAAAATAAATGCAGAAACAACAGGAATTTCCTGCACACACAAACTTTAACAAGGCAGAAAAGGTTTATACATCTGTGGGAAAGCAACCAACTCCCTCACACAGTCTGCTCTGTGAAATCTCAAAAGGACTCTGTTTTATCTCCAAAGCCTTGTTGGGAATTCTCCTGCCTTTCTTGCAGTAAATCCTTCTTCAGTTGCTGGTTGGCTTCTTGCACAGAAGACCAGTTCATGGTAACCACTGCTGTGTTCAGGGATTGCAATGGATGGTCCCAGTCTTCAGCTGTGTTGGTTTGCATGCGCAGTGCGCTTCCTGTTAGGTAGGGTGGGTGAATAAGGTATGGCAACATGGATATGGAAGCAGGCATCCCCACATCAGGGATGGAGAGTCGTGCAGGCTGTGGCAGAGCTGCCCGCATAAATCTCTGTGCTAGGTTATGTCCACATGAGACGCTCTGCCTCCTTTCCTAATCTTATCGTGCATTACACGCTGAGCCATGTGCATCTTGGATCCAGCTTGTACTTCATACAGTACAGAAAAGGAGAATCTGAGGTATTTATGTGTCTGTACTTACATACATGCCTACATGCGTATGAATTCTTATTCCCAAATATTTGTACAATCACAAACAACATCAACAACCAAAATGTATGTGAAGATGTATAGGATTTTTTTTCCCTAGCCTTTCTGCTCTTTGTCACCCAGTTATTTGTTACACTACTTTCCAATTTGCACCTTGTTTCTCACATATTTCCTCTACCCGTGAGCAAACAAACAACAGCCTAAAACTGAAGTAGAAGAAAAAAAACCTCAAGTGCTTTTTGCATCCTGAGCTTTTGAAAATGATATTGAATCAGTGTGATGGAACAGAGCTCCCCTAGAGCCTGTCACACTGTCTAGTAAAATTTAAATTCTTACAGTTCTTAAGCACTATCCCTAGAACAGTTTCTTCTCGAGCTGCTTGCCTAAAACCCCCTAAGAATGTCTGACTGGCTGTATTGAGCACTGAGAGTGAAGGGTCTCCATCAAAATAAAGAGCAGCTGTTTAGGGGAATTACACAAAGTCTGGACATGAGCATGGTAATCTTCTGGAATACCCTTACAGCTTCCAGCAGGCGATGGGTTAGGCACTTCTTGGACAGGAGGTTGTATTTACAGCTTTGTGACTGATAGCTCTCAATGACTGTTTCTTACAAGAACTTATCTAATCACTTTTGGATCTCTTTATACTCATCTGCAACATCTTGTGACAGTAAGTTTCACAGTTTAGATATGTTTTGTGGAAAAATGATTTTTTTTTCTCATATAAAACATCTGCTTGGAAGGTCTCTTCAATGCCCCTGAGTCCTTATGCTGTAAAGAAGAGAAATAACTGGTCCCCATTCACTTCCTTGTGCCACTCATTATCCTGCTCCCTTATATTCCTCTATAAAGTTTCTCTTTTCCAGCAGAGGATCCTAGCCTATTTAATCTCTACTGGTATTTTCATACCTTGTTGTCCTTATGTTGTTTTCCTGGATCTACTATTTCCTTTCTGACTCAGGGGGGACCAGATAAGCATATGATAATCCAGATATAGGTGAAAACTGAATTTCCACAGTGCCAGACGATGCTTCATGTTTTATTCTCTATTCTTTCCTTATCAGTATGTAACAATATACTTTCATTTAGTACAGCATGTTCCATAATTTGGAAAATTACAAGATCTCTAAAAGAATTCCCTCTCTGCAAATGCTCATAGGAACACATACTCTCTGTTCTCCAAATTGGTTTATGTTTTCAATGGTGAGGGCTTTGGTCATACATCAGCATGTAAAATGTATGCCAAAAGTATGGTGCTTAAGAGCGCTTCTCTGTTTCCAGGTCCAACCAAGTACATGCCTTGGCCATGTCCCAGCTCTGTAACAACTCCTTTAATGGACACAGCATCTGTCTCCCTACCTCTGGTGGGAAGGAAGCCTGGCCACAGAGGCTGGAAGGGCCTTGCAGTCTGTCCCAGCCATGATCTGGGTGGCTGAGGATCAGGGACCCTAATTCAGACACAAACTTCTCCCAGAAGCCCATCATTTCTTTGAGAAGGGTAGTAAGAATGAAATTTGTGCAGCTGCCTCCAGATGGAGATTCGTCACTCTTCTCCTTTCAATTAGGCTGGTTTTACACCTGATTAAAACAAGATGAGAATTGGAACTATAAGCTTTGTATGCTGGCTCCAGATGATTTTCAAAGGCACCCAATGAACTTTTTTGATACCCTGTTGCATAAATGTCCTAATTAACAGCAACAAAACAAGACAAAAACCCACAAAAAAATTTGGATTCATTTTTCTCTCTAGTTTGCCAGTTTTTAACAGGACATGGTTAATTTTTGGCAAGCGGCAAGTGGTGTTGCCCATAAACTAGACTTTTCATTGGCTTTTGTATCTTGCACAGAAACTTTGTGCCTACTTCACTTACCCTGAAAAAAAGACCCTAGGAATACCTATCATCTCTGTATTATGCCTTTTGTTTGTCATAGCTTTGCTCTGAACTGCTTTCTGGAAAGCTTTGTGTGGGTTTTGAATCAGGACCTAAATCCCTGAATTTCTGTACCCCAGCAGTTCATAGTGCTGGGATAGCCTTACGTAGACCTTACTATTATTTCTGCTTCACAGATTCCTTGTGCTTTTAAAAGTCAGGGGAATCTGTCCAGGACATTCTTCCTTTCAAAGGGTAGCAGGAAATACTCCCATACTTTAACTTTATTTTAAATCTACAGCAACATAATTATTAGTAGCACCAACATTGACCTTAGGTCAGAGATATATCACTGAAACCAAAAGCAGCTCTCTCCCAAAAGTTTTTCCAGGAGGACATAAAGAGCCCTGGCCATAACAAGGAGAGGAGATTCCTGCTGTCTGCTCATATAGTGGTAGATACATGGTGGAGCTTGGGGAAGCAAGCATTTTAAATCAGGATTAATTTCACACTTCACTCTTGCAGAGGATGGAGAAGAATTGCCCTTTCTTGCTGTGAGGACTGGGCTGTATTAAAAAATATCCTGGTAGACAAACTTGTGCCAAATTCAGTTTTAGAGAAGAGTCAGAGAGTGCTGGAAACTTGACCAAAAGTCTGCGTGCAAGACCCTGCGCTGGTTTTGGCTGGGGTAGAGTTAATTTTCTTCACAGTAGCTAGTATGGGGCTGTGTTTTGGATTTGTGCTGGAAACAGTGTTGATAACACAGGGATGTTTTTGTTACTGCTGAGCAGGGCTTGCACAGTCAAGGCCATTTCTGCCTCTCACCCCGCCCCACCCCACCAGCGAGGAGGCTGGGGGTGCACAAGCAGATGGGAGGGGGCACAGCTGGGACAGCTGACCCCAACTGACCAAGGGGACATCCCATGCTGTATGACATCATGCTCAGCATATAAAGCTGGGGGAAGAAGAAGGAAAGGGGACACACACACGTTTGGAGCAATGGCATTTGTCTTCCCAAGTAACTGTTACGCATGATGGAGCCCTGTTGTCCTGGAGATGGCTGAACACCTGCCTGATGGTGAGGAGTGAATGAATTCCTTGTTTTGCTGTGCTTGCACACATGGCTTTTGCTTTCTCTATTAAACTGTTTTTTTCCTCAACCCATGAGTTCTCTCACTTTTACTCTTCTGATTCTCTCCCCCATCCCACCAGGGGATGGGGGGAGGCAGGGAGGGTGAGCAAGGGGCTGTGTGGTGCTTATTTGTGAGCTGGGGTTAAACCACGACAGACCCTCACCAGGCGTGACCAAATCCCATTACACTGAAGTGTCTTGTAACATCTTCTCGCCACAAAGCTATATAGTAGGAATTCAGGACATGGTCGCTCTCCAGCTCCTTCCTCCTTAGAAGGGAAAATAACAATATTTTAAACATTAGTGGAAAATCAGTGTGTCAACAAATGCATTTATTTCTCACATTCCTCAGATTGAGAACCTGCCAGCTGTCCACAGTGGGCCCCCAGGATCCAGTGATCTGACTGGGGGTCTCTGCAAAGTCAGTGCATAGGGAACCTGCTTAAATCACTTGGAGAAGGTAGGTTAAACCTTCAACTTCTCCTGGACTTCAGTGCCCTGCTTGGTAGTCACAGTTTGTAAAGCAGGTGCTTAAATAGCCCTTCTTTCAAATGGCAGAGGAAAGAGATGAATCACTTGAATTTCAAGTGCATTTCCAATGACAGTTCATGTCCTTGCATAAAGTGCATAAAAAATGAAGAGGTAGGAGGTAAGTCCTTGAATGAAGTCCAGGTCTTTCATCTCACAGTGAAGCTGCTAAATATTCATGTTTTCACTATGAAAAGGGACATTGGTACGGCCACCTCTGAATCTGGAGGTGGATTTTTGAAGGAAAACTTTGCAAAGAAAAAGAATGGTATTTGGTGTGTAGCCTGCTGTTTGAGTTGCACTCTGGGAGAGTCTGACAGTCCCTCTGGTGAAACAAGTGGAGAAGCATCTTTGAAACAAGTGGAGAAGCATCTTTTCGGTTGATTTTGACTGGACGTATTCTTAAGATGGGATCTGCGGTCCGTAGCCCTTGGGGCCTCTGCCGCCTAAAGCAGAAGTGCTCAGCTTCCAGAAAACTGGAGGGTGCCAGGACTTTAGGCACAAGAAGTGACAGGTGGATTTAGGCTCCCAGCTCCTCTTTCAGATCCTTGGTTTTGTTGGCCACAGCCCTGGTGCTCCAGTCATGTGCGATTTATAACTTAACTCAGCCGTGGCATTTTACGCAATACACTGGAACTGTATGTAGATATTGAGGGGGATATTGAAAACATGTCCAGCTTAATTAGAAGGGAATGGAAAAGGGGAAAGCCACCCTAGAGCTACATCATGGGAGACAGCCCTGGCATACAGACAAGCGGGGGATCAAAGGCCTGTTTGCACAATGTAATGAGTAAATAGATGACAAGCACAACATTAGCTCTGGTGGACCTTTAGAGGGGAAGGCAGGTGATACAAGGAACACCGAGTGTATTTCAGATGACCTTTCGCTGAAAATGTCAGTTAGAAGATTGTACTGAATTTGTAAAGAGGGTAATAAATAACTGGACTGAATAATGAAAGATTTGATGTTCAGGGAAGAACCAGAGCGAAGATCCAGGGAGGCTGGACACTGGGAATTACACGTAATTTAAAACTTTGCCGAATTAATAATGGCCAGTGACGTGCCAGTGTTGCTAGTGCTGTGAAAAAAAGCATCTAATGACAAAAATATGGCTAATAATAATGAAGAAAATCTGTGGTAAACTAATAGCCCTGCGGAAGCTGCTCTCAGAACTTGTCCTAGGTCACCACTGCCTGCAGCAGCTGCCCCCCACCCACACTCCAGCCCTGGGACGGGGGTGCCCATGGGGCCCTGACAGTCACGCACTGTGGAAGAGATACAATAGCCCCTCTCCACAGAGAAACAGGGAGGTATTTAATCACCTCCAAATTGATTTTTGTTTTGTTCTGCAGTTTTTGATCTTTCAGCTTGACTGGGCAAAATAAGTTCTGAACAGAGCTAATTAAGCAGATACTTAGAATTCAGTAGCATCTCCCTTCTGAGGGTCCCAAAGTGTTTTGCAAACGCTAATGAATGAAATCTCAAACCATTGCTGCAAGACTGCTTGCAGAGGTATAGCATCACCCTGAAAGTGAAGGTAGAGAGCTAAAGACGAGTTATTTTTGAAAGTAGAGCTCTAAAATACTGATTTCGTTCCTTTGTGTTTAAGTAGCACTTCTCCGAAGTCACCACACAATCTGAAGCACTGGGCTTTGAGACACCAAAAACAGACCCGCAGTGTAACATGGAGTGGTAGGATAGTCCCAAGCTTAGTTTCCTCCTGTACCAGACCTGAGAAAAAGGGTTATGTCCTGTGCTGTGGTACCAGCCGGGACTCTGGGTCTGCTGGGCTGCAAGGCCAGACAGGGCATTTTCGGCTCTCAAAAAGTGGATTTCCTGCCCTGACTCGTCCTCCTCTTCCCTGGAGGTCAGACACAGGGAGAGCATAAGCAGAAGTATTCAGACACCCAGTGCAGTGTTTGCTGATGAGGTTGATCCATCAGGGTATATAGACAATTGGGTGTACTCCCCCCCCCCTTTTTTTTTCCCCTAGTTTCTGGGCTGTGGCCAGTGGCCTGTGAGTTGCATCTTTATAACAGGTCCAAAATCTCTTTGCAACATGAGAAACTCTGAAGCAGCAGCTATGCTCGCTGCAATGAATGGAGCTTGAATAAATAATTAAATAACCACCTTGCTAAAACATAGGTTAAGGATAGGGAGTGGGACACTGTGACTTGCAGGAGGTTGAAGCATCTGGAGGCTTTTCCAAACTGTTTGAGAGCACTTTGCACACTAATAAGCCCTCCTAATGTGTCCTTAGTCCTCTGAAATGCTTGTACTGCTTAGGACTGTCCTCTGATAACAAACCAAATACAACCCATTTTCTTTATTAATTAACTGAAACAGTCACAGTCAATAGGATTTCAAGGTTTAAGTGTGTCACTTTCATTGCTACTGACTTGGATGTTAGCAATTGACTTAGCTGATAGGCAAGGTAAGGTTTTATTTGACTGGCATTGCTTTTCTAAGAAGCCAGGCCACGGGAGAAGCACACTTTAAAAGTTGTGCTTGATGGCTTTCTGCATTTTCCTATGGATGTTTTAATTTAACCATACTTTAGTATCTGCTTTCATTTAAAATACTTTTCAGGCAGGGAAACTTTGTAAGGCAGAGGAGGGATATGGCTAGCACAAAGATATAGCAAAGTACCTCTAGATTGAAGTGATCAATGTAATTCAACTTGACTAACTATTGATTCTTCAACTTAATAATTTTGCCACTGGAATTCCTACCAGGTACTCTGATATGAGTGTTTACATCTACCTTCTTTCAGTTTTGGCCTGTAGTGTGGGGCTCAGTAGTTCCAGAGGGAAGCATGCTCTAGAGCTCTTGAGACTGTAACTCAAGGGCTCAGAAAGGATGCTGGTAGCCTGAAAAGGTTATTCGTTATGCAAATGCCTTGGCGAAACCATGAACAAGGCAAAGACAAAAGCTTGTGTCAAATTCTCCCCATTATTTTCTGAGGGAGTTAGAAAGTTCTCTGTAAAAAAAGGGAAGTTAGAATATGAAACACCATTTCTTGCTCTTGAAATGTCATTAGGAGATTTCCTAATGACATCCACAGTTTTAAGCTAATATTTTGGTACAACTTGAAGAATTTATAGAACTGGAAGTGATTTTTTAATTATTTTTCTTGTGTAGGGTAAGAATCACTTAAAAATCTTTTCTACTTCTCTACTAAGGCACATTTGACTCCCAGTTTGTTGGGGGCATTAGGGCTATTGCTGATTAGCTGTCAGTGACCCTCTACTGCTGTTCTGTATTGTTTGTGCTGCAGACGAGGAAGCTTTTTGTTGCCCTTAAAATGGTTTTCTTTCCAGTCTTACTCTTTCACCAATTTACTGCTCCAGCCTAGTAGTATTATGGGTTCTCTGAGGACTTCTTCCTTAAGTAACCATGGACTTCCACAGCAGCTAGTGATAAGCACTGCTTGTGCCTCCTGCAGCAGCGCATTCCTCTGCACTGCAGAAACAGACTAAATTTAAAATTAATTCATCCTGTGGGAAAAAGAAAATCAGTGATGGATGAAAACAAGTAAAGCTTTTTAAAATACTTTAGTTTTACTAAGGCTGCTGTCTGTGATTACTCACCCTATATGTAGCCATCTGGTCTAAAATCCCCTTAGCCTATCTGCAGTCAGATGGTTTGAGGGCATCTTTTTCAGTTTGCAGGTTTTCCTTTGAAAAGATCTGTAGTTGACTGGCACCTGCTGTTCATTAACTTTATGGCAGCATTCTTGATTTAGTCTCCAATTCAAGAAAATACGTAAGAACAGTTTGCTCTTTGCAAAGAGCAAACTGTCTGTCTGAAATCTGCAGGACGGTTTGCATACTTGATGACTCTGGGGTAAGAGGGCAGTGCTCGAGATCCCACCACTAGACACAATATCCCTGCATAGCAAAGGAAAACATGGCACAAGGACTGACGTGAGGCTCCCGGATAATCTAGCCAACTAAATACGGTGGTGTATTTGGGCTAAGTGCAGCAGCCAGCCACTGACAGCGGTGTCAGTGCCTGTTACACTTCTCACAGTCTTGGTGCCAGTTTGTTCAGAGGTCTCTGCACCGTGGCCCAGAGCAAGGGGTGGGTGTACCCTGGGTAAATTGCTTAGCTGGATCATTGTCTCCATGTTCTGTACCTGACAGCTCTAAGTGCCTGGTGATATTAGATGACTCTTCGTGTCATTTATTTTTGCCAAGTGTCATTAATCTCTGCCCCTTCTTCATACGGTATGCACGTATTTCATTTTGGAGCTAGAGTTAAGCAAGTAAAGGGATAATATAGATACTAACAATGGAGTAAATTCTTCATCAGACACGTGGAAATGTGAATTTTCATGTCTGGTGCCACTATTCTATTAACATAATGAATTGAGAGGCTGTGAAAACAGTTGTGGCAAGAACTTGCAGAAACTGAGTTGTTAATAGTGAGGAATTAATACCTCAATAATTTTATGCAGAAATCACAAGCTGAGATTTTTATGGCCTTTATTATGAAAGGCAGGCTTGTTGATCATGTTAATCTGTCCTGGTCTTAAAATTTTGAATTATGGTTCATGGAAACTTAGCAAATGTTCAGGTCTCTTTCCCGAGAAAGCTAATGAACAGTGATAACTCTGCTCTTCTAAAGGGGTAAATTAATATGGTCCAAAAGAAGTTTGCCTACATTTATAAATGTGGAGGTTTGTGCTAAAAGCTTTCATAAGACCAGGTTAAGACCAGAACATCAGAACTATACAAAGGTTAACACAAGAACTGAATCAGAAATTGTAGTACAGGCGAACAGCTTTCTACAAAATTTGGCTTTAACCGAGAAGTGTTGAGGGTATAATTAATTGATAAAAAAACAGAAAAGAGAATTAAGCTCATGGAATAATTTATGTTAAAATTAATTTGTCCAGTTCTAGCAGTGACATGACACATTAAATTCATCAGCTAATTTCCTGGAATTGTTTAACCTTATTTGAATCAAACATGATTAACCTTATTTAGTTTTGCATTGGTTATGGTTACTGCATCTCTCATCGTCCAGAGATTTGGTTATTTGCATATTTTGGTGCCTCCAAAATATTTAGTATAGGTAGCAATGAATTACAAAATTTGGAGGAGATAAAATATAAGGGGATAATAAAAATCACCTTAAATTCATACCTCTCAATGTTAATTTTTAAATTCCCACAGGTGAAAGGATGAGCTGTCATTCTAGACATCCATTCAATCATCAGGATGGTAAACTGTGTAAATAAAATTGTAAAAGATAGATGATAGAATAATTCCCAATTGAGATGGGGGAAATTCTTTGGAATAAATTTAGAAATAAGTAAAAATGTTTAATTATGGGTTCTAGAGCAGTTCTGAAGTTTTCAAGTGCTCTGCAAAAACTTGGTTTGAGCAGAAATTCCTCTTTAATACATTCTCTATCATGTCTGGATATCATTTTAGTAGGCCCCATAGTCTAGCTGGTTAAGAATTATTTTCAATTTCAATTCTTTACTTGCTAGTGCTTCTACAGTGCAAGTTTCTATGTACTTAGATTTTTTTTAGTGGGTCCTCTTAAAACTTGTTTGAGTTGCCCTGATGCAGACTGTTTTGCCAACTTCTCTGCCTGAAGAGCAGGGATAGCAGGGCTATTAGGGGTTACCAACACCTTGACTTTTTGTGGCTTTGGCACAGGGAGGAGCAGTGGGGGTGGTGTGATACAAAGGCTCTGGCTAAGAAGTTGCTTGGCAAATGTATAAATAAGCACCATGAATCTTTATGCAGCAAGCGGGATGTTTGGAAGGAAGACACGTGTTCCAGATGTCCTCTGATGGTACGATTTTTTTCTTCTAGGCAAGGTGAAATACAGGGAGAACTTCAAAGGGCCTTATTAGTTGCCAGTTATATGAATAGTATTAAGCTGATCTTCATTTTACATACACCATTATATAACCTATGATTACGCAACAAAATAAAAGCCAGTCATTACTGGGGACTCTTGAGATATTCTTCCCCTGTATGACTGTTTCTTGCAAATTCTTACTATAGTGTTAAAATAGTCTGCTTTAGATTTTTTTTTCTCCTAATGGACTTAAAAGACAATGAATGAAAATAACCATTATGCCTCAGCCTTTTTTGTCAAACTAAAAATGAATGGAAATGCAGTAAATGCAGGCTAGGAATTTCCCAAAGACAGTCTCAGCTGTAGAACGCCATTAGACATAAAACGCCTGAAAATAACCATCTTAATCCAACAACAGATTTCCTCGGAGTGCAATGGGCTTTTAAAATGAATGGAGAGCTGAAGAGGCTGACTATTTGAATCCTGCTGGGGGATACTTCACATTGCATATTACTCTACGTATTTCAGTTCAACAAGTTGTGGGCCAATTGTATCGGAAGCAGGATTTTTCTCCTCCTTTGTGGCCTAGACTGAAAGTTGCAGCCTGGCCATAAGGGGAATAAAGGCACCTGCACAACTCCAGGAAGACAAAGGAAAAACCTGTGATTGAGTTTTTTCTCTTGTTCCAGTCATATCACATTTGTGCATTCCACTCATGTGACCGAGAAGGGAAATGAGCCGCGCTGCCCGCTTTCTTAGTGTGAGACACCGTGAGAAGTCATTTTGCCCAGTTATGGCCAAGAAAATAGCTCAAGAGCTCTGAGCTGAACGTGCCATGCCATTGCTCCCCTTTGTCCATCCAGTGCCACTGGGCCAATTGGCTTGGAAAGTGGGATCAGGATTAGGATTGTAATAAAGACATTTTAGTAATGCTATAGCTGCAGTCCTCCTGCTTTATGCAATATAAACACAGAATAATTCATACCTGAACCATGTATGAGCCAATGCAGGGGTAAGAATAATTGTGATTTAAGTTTTTTACAAATTTCAATTAGTAAATTTCATGACTTGAGGAAAAATACAAACTTTGCTGCTGCCTCTGCCAACTTCTTGTGCTACAGCTTATGGGGCAGGCTCACAATTTAAATAAAACAATGTTATTGTTTTACACAGACTTGCTTAGCAACTTTTTTTCTCCTCTAAGGCTTGTGCTTTTGTCTATGGTGTTGCCTTCTTGCTTTGGGAAGTAACTTTTCAAGATTTACCAACCTCATAATTATTCTCTGTGTAATCTGAGCACTTAAATAGCAGAGTGCCTAACACATTGGAATTCTTTCCAAAAAGGGGAAACCAACATTGTATTAGGAAGTAGATGGATTGGTTTGATGGGAAAGAAGAAAAGAGTGCATTTGTCCGCAGCCTGGGTCGTGGTGTATTCCTCATTGGAACAGAATGAAATCTTCCATTCAAACCACAGCTGAATCAACGTCTACAGGAGGACAAACACACTTTATGAGATTTTTAAGGTTCTGAAATTTGTCGTGCTTCGTAACCCATTTTTATGAAATGTGACTGTGTCAAGGTTTCAGATTTAGGTCTCAGGCTCTGCCTGTCATTTCCTTTGGGCTTCTGAGGTGATGAGGGACCCCTTGGCTTTAGAAGCATTCCCATACAAAGGCCATTGAAGCTAACACCCTTTTATAAAATGATTTGGTTTTAGCAGTACAAGACAGTTCTGGCACTGCAAAAGCCTTTCTCAGAAAAGGGTAAAAGGTGATAACTTAGTATATTTTCCATTAGATTTTCAGCTTCAAATGTACTTTTATGAAGCTTCACTATTTTTTAAAATGGAAAGATTGATTTTTTCCTCTTTCCTCCTGCTGATGCTTGGGTTGTCTTTTTCATCAAATTTTACTGAGGAAGAAAAAAATTTTAAAGGAATGAAAAAGGAAAAAGAAGGAATTGTTTTATTTGGTTTCAAAGGCACTTTTTTTGTGTGTGTGCTTGTTTGTTTGAAATAAAAGTTAAAATTTTGAGGGGGCTAAATATTCCAGATATTTTCTCTGAATGCACTTTCTCATTTTTCACCACCTTTACAAGATCCAAAATTATTTCATCCGCAGCTGGCCAAATGATTGGGTCTTACGAAGCAGCTTGCTCCTTCATGAGTTGAAACTATTTTGCTGTAACTCATCCTGTGTTGTGATAAGCACTTTCATAACTGAAAAGCTTTACTTACCTCAGAACAGTCACCAAAACACCTGAACAACAGCTGCCAAATGGAAAACACATTTTGGATCTCCTCTGCTTACAGACTTGAACTCTGGACTTGAGTGCTGATTTTCCATACTCAATTGAATTGATCCAAAATGTCGGAGCGAGAGGCTCACAGCTGCCATGTTGAGTTATTTTCTTATGTATTTACCAGGAATAAACCATTTCCATCCAGTAACTGTCTTATACCCTGAAAATGATGTATGTGAACCTTTTGAAGATACAGGGGTTTCTCTGTGTGCAGAGAAATCTCTTCTGCAGGAGCACAAATGAGGAAGTGCTGTTTGCAAATGTACTTAAAAGAATGTTACTGCTGAAGGAGTACAGTCTTGTCTCACCTATTTATTAGAAAAATCAATAATGACAAGACCTGTGAAGCCAGTTAGGATTTAATTTTTAAATTACTCCAAAGCTTTTTAGATTTCAAACATTTTTATGTATTCAGGTTTATAATTTTGCTATCTCCTTTACGTTAGTTGAGAGATGATGTTATTTGATTTTTCACTGCTTCGTTGCTACAAAGGAGGGAGCTAGGAGATTTTTCTGGAGAGATGGATCATGCAGTAAAAATCAACCTTTCTTTAAAGGTTGGAAACAGTGAAAAACAGGAAACCTATCTGTTTCTTTTGAATAATTCTGCTTCAGTGAGCAGCTAATACCTCTTAAGTAACTCCCAGGAGGATGTAATATATATATAATTTCCTAGAAATGGCAACTTTGAGAAGGAATGCTGCTCTAGTGGAATGTGGTAAGACTTTACATAACTGTAGGAGTATCTGCTAGGTGAGTTTCACACTGTGCATTTCTGCCAATGTATCTTAACCCAAATTTGCAAAATATACACTTTGTTCCAGTGTTGATCCTGCTAGATTACCTGAACTGTTTTAATGTCAAGTCTCTTAAGGGTCACGGGAAAAAAGATGATAGCACTTCATTCTCTTCTGTATGCGCATTTGAGTGTTTTGCCTCAGAAACTTCAGCTTCTTTCATTTGACAAATGAGGAAGTACAGGCCCTTGACTGTTCCCAATGTCCCAGCTGAAAGTGAGATACAGTAGTGGGAGCCAGAACAGGAATATACATCTTGCTTTTCCACTTTCACTTAGTGAGGTTTCCTGCAAGTTCACTTCAGCTAAGTGGTGTTTTTGTAGAGCAGAGGCAAAAGTTAGAACAAAAGAAGTGAGCAAGGATGTGACACATGAACAGAAAGGATTTTTGCTCTCTTCCATGTAATGCATTCTTGAGGAAGCATTAATTTGTAACAGCCTGCTGTATAAAAGAATAGTAAGCACAAAAATAGAAGCCTGTAAAAGTTCTATATAAAAGTCAGTCTTAATTCTTCCCCTTTCTGGGTCTATTTTAAGATATTTTGCTGCTGTATTTGGAAGCTAGTGCAATTGTACTCTATAGTAGTACAGTATATACTAGAAATATACATGAAAAGTCCATAGATGACATAGAATTTGAAGTTCCATCTTTAAAAGCAACGAGGGAGCCAAAATCTGGATTGAAAATTAATGGCACATTTTCTCAAATTTTCTCTTCCTTCAAGGTGGCTTAGGTATTTTATGAGACTAAAGATACATTGGGTGCTACTCTTATTTTCTCATTTCTGCTTTATTGATAGCATTTACTAAGTGTTTTTTTTTTTTTTAATTGATCATACTTCCTATAGCTGAAGCAAATATAATTTCTTTACACTGATATACTGGTTCTGGCTGGGTTAGAGTTCATTTCCTTCATAGTAGCTTGTATGGTACAGTGTTTTGAATTGGTGACCAAAACAGTGTCGGTAACAGACTGATGTTTTAAGCTATCATTGAGCAGTGCTTGCTTACACAGCCACAAGGCCTTTTGTATTTCTCATGCTGCCCTGCCAGCAAGTAGGCTGGGATACACAAGAAGTTAGGAGGGGACACAGCTAAGACAGCTGACCTCAATGACCAAAGGGATGTCCCATACCATATGACATCATGCTCAGTGATAAAAAGCTCAAGAAAAGGAGGAGGAAGGCAGAACGTTCAGAGTGATGGTGTATGTCTTCACAAATCACAGTTACACGTGATGGAGCCCTGCTTTCCCAGGGGTGGCTGAGCACCTGCCTGTCCATGGGAAGTAGTGAATGAATTCCTTGCTTTGCTTTGCTTGTGTGCATGGCTTTTGCTTTCCCTATTGAACTCTCTTTATCTCAACCCATGAGTTTTCACAGGTTTACCCTTCCATTCTCTCTCCCATCCCACTGTGGGTGAGTGAGAGAGCTGCTGTGTGGGGCTGAGCTGCCAGCCAGGGTTAACCCACAACTGACTACTTAGAACAGAACTGGACTGAGTCATAATTGGCAAGGGTGGAAGAGTGTTTTGTAGAAGCAATGGCCTTGCCTGTCTGCTTAGAAACCTGTGGTGCATGAGCTATAGGTGTCACTATGTTTCTCTGAAGACCTTATTCCAAACAAAACTCTGCGAAAGAATAATTTTCTAAGGCAAATATGCTGCCGCAGGTCTAAATATTGCAGGACACTGAGAGCACATCTCTGCATTCTCTCACTCTTTGTGGCATTCTGTGTCAAAAAAGAGTTTCTATTCTCCTCAAAGCCTTTGTTGTGCAGTTGGAGGTAGGGGGATTATACAGGCGTAGAAATAAGTAGATACAAAGCTGAATACAACTTCACTGCAACAAGTCTAAAACAGTGACAGAGGCACTTCACAGCTCTCAAGTGACCCATGTTATTTTGAAAGTATGACACAGGAATTCATTCAGACTTTGCATTCCTGCTTGTTCTGTTGGCAAGGTGAATGAAAAGGAGGAAACTTCCCTCAAGCAGTTTTGATCTGCTCCAGCAATCCAAGTGACAGAGAGCTGTGTGATGAAAGGTGAAGTTGTCAAAGATGATTCAAGAAGTTCAGGAAGAAGCAGAGAAGTTAATGAGTTGACTGGGCTGACAATGTTCATGGAAGGATAGAGGGGACATCATAAATGAACAAGTTCTCTTTTTTGCTACTCTTCTTTTCATTGTCCTATTATGACAAGGTCAATGAAGATTTTATGCTTACAACATCAGAACTCTCCATGTTTTTAAAACTAAGTTCTCTCTTCATTAAGAAATCTATGTCAAGCATAACTGCTGGTAGCATCCCATGCAGCACATGCTGACAGACTGACTTATTTTTCCATTTTCTCCTCTTTTGCAACATGTGCTGTCCTTGCCAAGTTCTTTATCACATCTCCTTACAGTGGTTATGTTGCTGAAGTGTTTTTGTGAAAGCTATTGACAATTCAGGGGGACTAATGGGATTTAAAGGTTATTAGCTCACCACTGAGAAATAGTTTTACTCTCTCCTGGCTGCTTTACTGATATGGAAACACTCTTGCTGTATTAGGGAGATCCACTACACTGACAAGTCTGTCCACAGAGAAAGGAGCCATCCCTCTCAGCAAGAAATGTTTCCCTGTCTCCCATTGCACAGGTCAGGAAGCTTGACTTTACCCTCATGGCACCAGCTGGGAGAAGATCCCACTGGTAACACAAAAGTAAGAGCTAGAGGAATAGGTACTGGCTGGGATGTAGTGTGTTTGGGTTGGGGTTGCAACACACATCTTGCCAGATCTTTAAACGTATTTTCCCAGTAGCTCAGGAATGACTTCAGGCATCAAAGCTAGAGTGATGGCTGAGTGGGAGCATAGGCCTGTACACTGAAATCCCACTTGTGCAAAAAAGAACTTGTCCCTATATGATTGTTAGGAGAGGGAGGAAATGTGAATGCAAACACAGACCTGAAAGCACAATACATTATCTTTATTTATGCTGTTGTGCCTGAACAAAACATGTCTTCTAATGAGAAAGCTGGTCATCAGCCAGCAGCAAGGGACCAGGCCAAATGCTCTTCCAGGGTGAAATACGTGACATTCCCAGCTGCCTACTTACTATTTTTCCTTTGCTGTCATCTCTCTGGAGCTCACTGCATGTATTTATTCTACTGCCTACAAACACACTCTGTCTGTGAATCCTCAATTACTCACCGTAATTATAATAATAATAAAAGAAGCTGAAGCATGTTTCCCTGAAATATAGATATTTATCTCTGGCTGGGTAAAGGACTAATTAGTAACTATTCACTCTGGCTTTCTGCAATATTAGGCTTTTTTTTTTTTTTTTTTTTTTTATTTGGCAGCACTATAAGGTTTGTTTTTTCTCTCTCTTTCAAAATCTTTAGTTATGCAACTACTAGAGATGGAAAGGACTGTGGTTACCAACCTTTGTCCCCAAGATAGCTGCCTTCATGTTACCAAAATGTCCTTTCCCAGTTCCATTTATCATCTCAAGTAACCTTTATAGCTTTCTAGTTCATGAAGAAAGTACAGGTTTTGGACTGGTTCTGTTTGAAATATTTTAGTTTTACCATAAGCTTTTAAAAACAAAATCAGTAGATGGTTTTTGCAAGAAAAGTAATTTCCTTGCAGAATGCTATTTTAATTAGCTAGGAAAAAAGGTAAATTTATACAGAAGACAATTCAACTGTGAAGTGCTTTTTGAGCAATTTTAATTTTTAATAACACTATTTGTCAAAACAGGAGTTATAGTGGCTGGGAAAGTAATGAAAAATACGATGAATATAGCTGCCATGGTGATAATGATGGTGTCAATCTGACATGGCTGGGTGGAGAAACAGTTTTTTGCTTCAATCAACATGGCAAAAAGGAACCGAACAATTTGTTGTTTTCTGATAGCCTTTGATTTAAGTAGATTTAATAAAACTTTCCGTGAAAGATAAAGAAAACTGCTTCCCTAAGTGAGATCTCCTGCTGATGTCACACATCTGCTAATAAACCAGTTCGGGATGTGTCTTTTAGAAGGGAATACATTACCCCCTTTAATGGAGATTCCATTACTGTTCCTTGGTTAATTACTATAATTGCTTAATTTTTCCTCTGTAAGAGATACAAGTTTTTGATCAGTGGAGCTTTCAGGGGTCAGGCAAAATAATGACTTGTCTGCAAAATATTCTAGGGATTATTTCAGTAATCATTTAATTTGCTTTAAATCAACAAGGGCTGTCATGGCTGAACGCATAAAATTCTACTGTGCTTACCTTCAACTGCAAAATAGGTGCTTTTTCCATCTAGAGAAACTAATGCTTTAAAAACCAATGGCTGCAGTAACTGATTGTGAAACTCTCCTGTCTGTAAAAGAGATGAATAGAAGTAGCAAGCCACTTATATTCTGACAAATAACAAACTGTGCCAAAATGAGGTGGGAAATATAAGACATAGCTTTATACTGCCATTTTGAGAAATTTTTGGCCTTTCCTTGGACTGCAATTCTGTCTTTGACACTAACATGAAAGCCATCTACATTAGTATGATAATTACATTCACAGAGTCCTTATAAATAAAAGCTGCAGCTATAATAACTAACAAGAAGATTCTGACTCTACAGTTCCACATCCATTTTTTTCCCAGCGTTTGATTCAGTAATTCTTTAGATTTTTTTAAAGGTTTCCCTTCACCATTAAGGTTTTGGACCTCATCAGTACTGTAGATGGCAACACCAATTCTGTTTTTTGTTTCTGCTCCATTATATACTAGGCACGAGGATGTGAAGTTTTTATCTTCCCTCAAAACCACCATCCCAACATGCCCATTTGTCAGTGGGAGAGAGTTATTGTCCTTTGTGCTTTGATCATATTGGCCTCATTATTTGGGCTGTTTCTGTTTGTCCTTCCCCCAAAATGTATTTTTTTCTGACCAGTCAGCTTCTGTCTTTGAGGCTTTTGTACTGCTTTATTGAGTGGCTAACTTTGCTTCCAAAGTGACAAAATAGCACAATAATGGCATAACATTATTATCTATTTATCTATGTATCCTTTTCTTTATTCATCTGACAAGTGATACATGTTGGTAATCTAAATGCTAACAGCTCATGAAACACATCTGAACCTCCTGATCAAAATTTTTGGGTGGCTTCTGTTAGTCTTACTATTTTTTCCCCATGTACAAACAGCTCTGTGGAACTTCATCCCATGTCAGAGATATTCACAGACAGTTGAGAGCAAAGAATATGTGGTTTAAAAACTCGGTCAGTCTCATGGCAACAAACCTGTGGGATGACTGGTGAAAAGTCAAAGAGTCACCCAGTATTTCTTTTCAGTTGTTTTCAGGCTAGGTAGAGCTCACTCCCTTTAAATGAAGGCAAGAGGGTTGCCCTCTGTAATGGGCTCCTTTGAAAGCCTCTGTTTAAACCAGATTCTGCATGGGAGTGTGTCCCTCTGGCTCCTCCAATTCCCCTCCTGCAGCAGCACAGTGATTTGTGACCTCTCTAAGGGACCTAAAGCCATGCTGGTGTAATAGCTCAGTTCTTTTATAGGAAACTTGTGCAACCAGCTGGGAACTATAGTTGGGAAAGACATTTTTCCTAGAATAAAAAGGGTACTGAACAACAGGCATCTGTATACAGATCCAAAGGTCATGGGCTTCAAAGCTAAGGATAGACTTAACCAAGTTGTGCATCAGCATGAGAGACATGCAGTCCTTGCTGGTTCTTCCTCTTGTCCTGATGGGCTGTCAACTTACCATTTCCTCATGTCTTAAAAAAAGGTCTACTTGCATTTCTTCTCCCTGATGTTTGTTCTAACTCAAGTTATTGGTGGATAGGTGAAGTAGTTCTTTGTTTCAGACCGTTTTTCTCAGCCTGTTGCCCTCTCAGCCTTTGGGGTAGGAACAATTGTATTTCAAGTATATGAAATTGTGATTTTGGTAATGCACTGCTTGTCAAATGGTCTACAAAACATGCCAAGGATAATGCATGAACTTTAAGTCAGCTGAGGACAGACATCTGAACCTTGAACATGTGCAAAGACATTTGAAAAGTAGACAGCAAGATGGGGCCAGGGAGTGGAGAGGAACCAATACCGGCTGAAGTATGGGTACAGTCCTTCCATATATTATAGCTAATTTGCTCCCATGGAAACATACATTTGAAAACTTATTTCAAGTATCTGTTCTTTACTCTCACCATTATGTTTTGCTACAGCAGTTCTCCCCTGAAGGGATGCTAGTATTCCGTAAGGAAAGCTAGTGTACTGGCTGTTAAATTCCGCATGGTATATCCATGACTCTTGTTCTATCTCTTTGGTGAAAACAAGAGAGTCAAAACCCGAGAGTTAAAAAACCCCAATCTTATTAGAAAGCCCCTGTGATTTAAACAGGGGACAAAATACCATAAACAACTACACAGGAGTCAGTCTACACCACTAAGTACTAAAACTAATTAATTCATCGCTCTGTTTGTTGTAGGGGTGATTCTTCCACCTTTACCTTCTTTTCTGCAGGGGTGAACTGTGTTTGGGTTTTGACTCACAGTTGTTTTCTTCCCTCCCAGAGTACCAGCCTGTGGCTCACCTCCTGTTTCCTTAACCTCCTCCTCAGAAATAGAAGCTGGCTGCATTCTGGCCTCTACTTCCAGACTTTCTTGTCCAGATAACTGTGATTTTGTCTTTTAATTTCATGTACTAATCCACTTAAAGCTGCAGAGACCTACTGGTGGGTGTGCATGCTCACAGCACAGAGTTCATAGTTCTTGGGGTTCTTCAGCTACAACGGTGAGGGTGGGATGAAATGTTTTGTAGCTACTCCCCGTAATGGGGCTCAGATACTACTATTAGTCTGGCCCACCTTGGCTGCTACAGAGGAAAGCGTGAGGGAGCTTCTACCCCATTACAAAAACATTTCTTCCACATGGTCAAAATATGTCCTCCCCACTTTTCAATGTGTTTATTACTTAATCAGGGGACCTTCCCTCTAGCTAGTACTATTGTAATAAACTTGAGTATTGTTATTTAAAGAAAATACCCTGAGGTAACTAGTCTAGGAGAGTAATACTAAGGCTTCATCTTGCAACTGCTTGAAAAAAGAGGTGAGTGGGTCATGAGAAAAAGTGTGAAGATTTAGCAGCAAAGTCTTGAAAGTGCACTCTATGGTTTTTGAAAAAGTGATTTTTAAAGGGCAGCAAAATGTCTCTAGCATTGATAGGTAAAAAGGATTACAAAAAATGCAGGCCACAATATGTACTAGAATATCCTTCAAAAGCCAAACATCTCAAAAATCAATGCACATTTCAGGTAATTCACTGATTGCTAGTATTTGAGCAGAAATGTTAGAATTAAATTACTTTTTTACCACTACTAAGTTATATACTGTTTTAAATTTAATTCCTAATATTCTATCTTTAGTCCTTTCTCATTTCTTTTTGCTTGAATATTGTGCCAAAGAATGCTTTCGCTACCCTCAGCATCTTGGGCGCAGTGGTGCTTGAGGTTTTTTTCTTGATAAATATGACATTATTGCTACTGTTGCTAGAAAGCACTACTAAAACGAAGCAGTTAGTTTCTTTGCCTTTTCTTTCTCTTAAGGTTACATTTGCTGGCAACTCCTTTGCTTTGGTCACCTACCCTGCAACTCTGGCTGCCTTACCTGCCAGCAGCTGCCATGCTTTGCTGCAGAGGTCTGTGCACTTTGGAGAGCGTGGCTTCTCCTACCCGTACCCACTTCCAGAACCTCGGGGGGACTGTCACCCAGTGCGCTGCAGGTGCCAGCAAACATCAGATTTCTCTTTTGCGGGAAAGGCCTCTTCTCCCCATGGCCGTGCTGCTGTCTGGTGCTAATGAAGCCGTGCTCTGGGCACGTAAGCTCGCAGGCAAGACAATCTGCATTGCAGGCTGTTCTGGAGAAGTTGGTAACTGGTCAGGTGCGTGAACCAGCCCAAGTATTCATTTCCAGGACTTATTAAGCAGACCTGAGCAAAGATATCTGTTGGAAGAGATTCACCAATGGACAAAAAAAGTGTGCCTCAGCTTGAAATTAGTGTAAGAAGAGTTAAATGGATGTAAAACCACTTTCATTTCCATATAGCTTCATCTGTGACCCAAAAATACTGATATGAAAGTACCATTAACAGAACAGATGCATTTCTGAACTGCCAAATGCTATTTCTGACTCTTACTCTAGGCATTTGTTTCACAACATTGCCAGTTGGTAAAGCATATTCCTTGTGGGGGAGGCTTTGTCATCAGTATAGGCAGAAGGGCTGGGAGAGCAGACTTACTTATTCAGAATACTTTTTGTTTCCCCCTCATTTCCTACAATGTTCTTTCAGAAGAACATTTTCCAAACCCTTAAAGTGAAAGTCTGGGCTTTTACAAAGCTAACTGCAGGCAATATGAGATCATTTAGTAAACTTAAGTTTATCTGCCTTCCCTAGGAGCTAAATTCTTCATTACAGGCTTAGTGTAATACAGAGTGCCTCGTAAGAAAAATAAGATGCTTTCTAACTGCAGAGCTCCTTGACCCACAAGTCTCCTTCTTCCCCTGCTCCAGTGAATGCTGGCTTCCTCACTGCACAGTTTCAACAGTAGGGACATCTTCAAGGAAGAGCAACTGGAAAATTTTCTACTTACATAAACCCTGTGGCCTAACAGTTCCCTTAGAAAGGCTATAGATGGGGTTTTGAATTCTCTCTGTGCAAGAAGAAGGTGGATTTTGGTCTTCCATTTCCTAGGGTTTGATTGTGTGACTGAACTTGTCTGCATTTGCTTGCAAATAAAACAGAAACAGCTGTAGGTATTCCTGTTAGTCATCAAATTCCACCAAAGTCCTTCATTTTATTTAGTCCTAAAAGCTTTTTTTCACAGTACTGTCTTTTATTCACATTTGCTGTTACAAATGTAAGAAGGCAAACATTTGAATAGACTACTGAATGTTAGTATAGATATTACGTTAGGTAATTTTAGTCATTTAAGCTAAATTTTATGATCATGACTTAGTTGCTGGGAGGACAATCAGCTGAAGAAAGTATAACATAAGATATTTAGTATGGAATAGATATAAAGTATTTTGCAGATATAATGCATGAAATATTTTTTGAAACCTCAACATCTGACTTTCAAATGAATGTGCAACATGTTTTAAATTTTAAATTATCAGGTTATTTTTGAAATACTAGGAGCACCACACTTAATTTGACTCTAATGTGACTGACCCCTAGCCATGATACATTAGCAGGGACCAGGATCACGGCGGACAATTTTATGATGATGATTTAAGGAAGGAGCTGACTATTTTTGAATGGTATGGGGAAAAAAATAAAAAATAAATTAATAATTAAGCCATCAAGCACAAACATAACCCCTGTTCACATTCTAGATTCTTCAGGACCTGTTTTGAATTCCTTCCATGAGATATGGTATCACTTTATTTACACACATCCAAAGGGAGAACACAGGAAATGCACTTTAAGGTTTATTTGGTCACTGAATCAAATGGATGCAGGACTGAGACTGAAAGCCTGTGTGACTGATTTGAAAGAACCTTTATAAAGAAAGCAATATAAATAAAGTGTAACTATCTGTATGCCTGTGAAGATACGTACAAATATTTCAGTTCCTTTGTGGCATGACATTGAGAAGAGCCACTGCAAGAGATCTGGGTGAATCAGATAGCCACGGCTTCGCTGTTCCTTCCAGGCACCAGGCACTCCTTCCATCTGCTGCCACCACTGATGCCCTTCCTCCCTGGCATCGGTAATGGCTGATGGTGCTCAAGATAATTTTTCACTATTAACCACCTCTTCACTGGGATTTCTGAGGCAAGTGCTCTTTTCGACGTGTGGTACAGTAGGTCTGGCACTAATGTCAACCAGAAATAACTGCTTCACAGGCTATGTCAGTTCTGCCTCCTCTCTGTATCTTGCTTATTATCAGAAAATCTTGCCTTTGACACGCTGAGACTGACTTTGGTTCCAAAAAAGGTTACAGGGTTCAAGCTTGAACAACAGCTAAATAAACAGCAAATATCTAGATGATTTTGAGAACACTCCTGAGCAGCTGTCATGGATCATTCTGTTATAAAAAGCTACTGCTCTGCATTTTCAGTATAAAATATTCTCGAGTGTTCAGGCTTTATTTGGCACCATCAAGGCAATAGCGCCAACCTTTGAGGCCATTTTATTATCACCCCTCTGTTTAATTTAGATTGCCTTCCATACAATCAGAGTAGTTTTCACCCAGTTTTCACCACGTGACAGCAGAAAGCTGGCAGATGGTACTCAGCACACAAAGCCATGTATACCTGCAAAGTTAACTCTCATCAGCTGAAATGAAAGGACATTTTTTAGTTTATCCCAGTACATTGAGGTAAGTGGATGTCCAAGGCTTATGCACAGAACCCAGTTTAACATTATTATCTGTAGTTTATTTGTCAGTTAGCCTATGTCAGCATTTTCCTGTCAATACAAGAGCACAAAGGATGCGTCATGTTGGGATCTCTAAGAAAGCTGGTGCAAGCTCACTAAACTAGTCTAATGCAAGCCATTTTCCTTCACCTGTGGTTTGCCCATCCTTACAGTCCTACTGCCTCTGATTTCTAGACTAGTACAGTTAATCCTCATTTGTAGGATTAATCAACTGTGATGGCTTGACCTTGGCCAGCTGCCAGATGCCCACCCAGCTGCTCTCTCACTTCCCCTCCTTACAGGACAGGGGGAGACAATAATATAAAAAAGCTTCTGGGTCAAGATACAGACAGGTAGATTGCTCATCAGTTACTGTCACAGGCAAAACAGACTGGACCTGGGGGAAATTAATTTATTGCCAATTAAAGCAGAGTAGGATGGTGGGAAACAAAAAGACCTTCCCCTCACCCTCCCCTTCTTCCCTGTCTCAACTTCATTTCTTCATTCTTGACTCCTCTATGTCCTCCTCTGTCCTGCAGCGGGATGGGGAATGGGGGTTGCAGTCAGTCCATAGGAGTTCCAGTCTGCTGCTCCTTCCTCATACTTTTTTTTGCTCCAGCATGGGTCATCTCCATGGGCTGCAGCCCTTCAAGGTAAACCTGCTCCAGCATGGGCTCTCCACATGGGTTACAGTTCCTTCAGGAAATATTCACCTGGTCCAGCATGGGGTCCTCCATGGATTGCAGTGTGAATAGCAACACCGGCATGATCACCTCCAAGGGCTGCAGGGAAATACCTGCTTCACCTCGGTCCTCTCCACAGGCTGCGGGGGACTCTCTGCTCCAGTGCCTGTAGCATCTCCTCATCCTCTTCCTTCTCTCACCTTGGGGTCTGCAGGGCTGTTTCTCTCACATTTTTTCTCACTCTTCTCTCACAGCCACTGCACAGTATTTTTACTCTTGCTTAAGCATATTTTCACAGAGGCACCACCATCTTGGCTGAAGGGCTCAGCTTTGCCCTTGTGGTGGGGCCCTTGGAGCTGGCTGGAACCAGCTGTGTCTGGCATGGGGCAGCCCCAGCCCCTCCTCACAAAGGCCAACCCTGCAGCCCCCCTGCTGCCAGCATCTGGGCACCTGCATCCAATACATCAATATTGAACTGAAAATGCAGTTGGAAAAAAAAAAAAAAAGCACTATTATTGGTTGTTGTTGCAAATCAAGAACAAAAGCTCTTGTTTTGACATCTCTGCTCCTTTCACTCACCTCTTGACATTCCTTTGCTTTGTTTGACCCTGAATGTTACTTTCTTCATTTCTGTTTCTCTCGCAGGTCTGCACATTTCTGTCCAGCAGTGCAAGATGAGTATGTCCTCTCCACGCCTTTTTTTCTCTGTTCTGGTTACTTCCATGATGTCCTACCTAATCCTAGAAATTGCTTCTTTCTTCCTATCCAGGTCTCAGCACTGCCTTCTTCCCTCCTAGCCTGAACCTGGCTTTGCTGGCAATGTTTCCAGCCTGGGAGCCCAGGGACTCCAATGCCTGATGAGCTTTCACATGCCCCTGATACTCCTGAGCCACCCAGACAAAGCAGCTTTCAATAAAGACTCCTATGTATAGAAAAAGGCTGAACAATTGATTTAGTTCATTTAACACCATTATTTTAACAAAATGATTATTCTTCAGCAACCTTTTTCCTTGGGCCTGTTCCCAGACTTCTAACAACCCATAGCGCTGGCTCCTCTAATGGAAAACGCTGCCAGTCTCAACTCCTTATTAACCAGCCAGCTCTTGCTTGCAAGGCTGTGCTTCTTTCATCTGCCTGCTCATCCAGGAGCCAGCAGCTGCCTTTTATCCAAATCCCCCCCTCTTTCAAAGGCTCTGCTGTGATCTGAGAGGGAGCTAAGCACGGACGAGAGACCTGAGGCCTCCATCAGTTCCTCTCGTCTTGCCCTCTGACATGGGCTGCTCCGTGCCGGGCTGAAGTGCTTTTTTTCTCTCTTCCTTTTTCCCTCGTTGCACAGACTGGCAGTTAAGACAGATTTAGCTGTCACACCAGATGATGTGATTACCCAAATTGCTTGGCTGTGGTTTCATTTCTCAAGTAAATGAAAATGTAAGACTGTAGGCTGTAAGACTGAAATGGTACATCAGTGAAGCAGACTCTGTAGATCATTCTTTAAAATTCAAGGGAAAGCTCAAATACATATTTAACGTGGTGGATTATATAAATTAATTTTGAAAGTGAGTAGCTGCAGGAGTCCCTGGGAGTGGGAAGCTAGTTTTGAATTGGAAGACATCAACCCTAGACTTTCAATGCCACCAAATGCTGGCACCAAATTTAAATTGTCAGGAAGGGACAATTAGCCAGAATAACTTACGTGATAGGATTTTAAAGGGGGTGAAGGTATTTCTTGCTGGCTTTAGAGACTACATTACTCTGCATGGTGCCACGCCGGCACCGAGGCTCCCTGCGGAGCCGAATGCTCTCATGCTATGCCGCAGAGGATACTGTGCAGTTTCACATTCTGTGAAAGTGGCTCCTAACTGCCTGTGTGCAGCCAGCAGCTTCAAGCCAGGGCGCTGCGGGGGCTGGTGGCGATGGGGCTCCGGTGGGGTCTGGCAAGGCAGGTCCCGGCAGCCGGGACTTGTCCCACTGCCCCAGCTGGGAGCAGGGCAGCCCCAGACCTGGGGCAGCCCCAGGCATCGGGCACCTCACTGGGGATGGTCTGAGGCTAGGACAGGACTTGGGCCCACGGCTGGGCAGGGCAGGGCTGTGGGGAGCTGGAGGCTGGCCCTGCTGTGGCACCACTGAGGCAGGGGCTGACGGCTCTGGGGGACTGACATGGGGTCCTGGGCGTGGGCAGGATCGGGGGACACCGGGGGTGGGCAGGGACAGTCACACCTGGCAGTGCCTCAGGGCCGTGACAGTGAAATGAGTTGTTGACCTGTACAGCTGCATACAGGGCAGATGAGTGGAGTCTGGCAAATGTGACGCCCGTCTACAGGAAGGGCTGGAAGGAGGATCCAGGGAACTCCAGGCCTGTCAGCCTGACATTGGTGCCAGGAAAGGTTATGGAGCAGATCATCCTGAGTGCCATCACACGGCACGTCCAGGACAACCAGGTGATCAGGTCCAGTCAGCATGGGTTTATGAGAGGCAGGTCCTGCTTCACTAACCTGATCTCCTTCTTTGACAAGGTGACCTGCTTAGTCCCATGAGGGAAGGGCCATGGATGTTGTCTACCTAGACTTCAGTAAAGCCTTTGACACTGTTTCCCACAGCATTCTCGTGGAGAAACTGGCTGCTCATGGCTTGGATGGGTGTACTCTTTGCTGGGTAGAAAAACTGTCTGGCTGTCCAGGCCCAGAGAGTGATGGTGAATGGAGTTAAATGCAGTTGTCGGCTGGTCACAAGTGGTGTTCCCCAGGGCTCAGTACTGGGGCCAGTTCTGTTTAATATCTGGATGAGGGGATTGAGTGCAGCCTCAGTAAGTATGCAGATGACACCAAATTGGGTGGGAGTGTTGATCTGCTCGAGGGGAGGGAGGCTTTACATAGGGATCTGGAAAGGCTGGATCGAGGGTCTGATGCCAACTGTATGTGTTTCAACAAGGCCAAGTGCCGGGTCCTGCGCTTGGGTCACAACAACCCCATGCAACGCTACAGGCTTGGGGAAGAGTGGCTGGAAAGCTGCCTGGCGGAAAAGGACCTGGGGGTGTTGATCTACAGCCGGCTGAACATGAGCCAGCAGTGTGCCCAGGTGGCCAAGAAGACCAATGGCATCCTGGCTTGTGTCAGAAATAGTATAGCCAGCAGGGATAGGGAAGTGATCATCACCCTGTGCTCTCTACTGGTGAGACTGCACCTCAAATACTGTGTTCAGTTTTGGGCCCCTCACTACAAGGACATTGAGGTGGTGGAGTATGTCCAGAGAAGGGCAATGAAGCTGGTGAGGGGTCTGGAGAACAAGTCTTATGAGGAGTGGCTGAGGGAACTGGGGTTGTTTAGGCTGGAGAAAAGGAGGCTGTGTAGAGACCTTATCGCCTTCTACAACTACCTGAAAGGAGGGTGTAGCGAGGTGGGTGTTGGTCTCTTCTCCCAGGTAACGGGCAATAGGACAAGAAGAAATGGCCTCAAGTTGCACCAGGGCAGGTTTAGATTGGACATTAGGAAAAATTTCTTCACTGAGAGGGTTATCAAGCACTGGAACAGGCTGCCCAGGCAGTGGTTGAGTCCCCATCCCTGGAGGTATTTAAAAGATGTGTAGATCTGTCACTTAGGGACGTGGTTTAGTGGTGGACTTGGCAGTGTTAACAGTTAACAGTTAACAGTTGGACTTTATGATCTTAAAGCTCTTTTCCAACCTAAATGATTCTATGATTCTATACACCAATCCTATTTAAGGGGCTGTTTGGGTATCCACGTAAATCATGCATCTGACTTACTATAGCTGAATTGTCAACAGAAGTATCGGTCCAGGCTACATCCTCCATCTCTTCCACCCTCATTCAGCTTGTTAGAGTGTGTAAAGCTGCCGGTGACGTAACTCCTTTCATTAGCAAATGGGTTTTGACTAGCTCTACCTTTATTCGGATAGTTCATATGAAGTTTAGATGTAACTGTTGAAGTGTAAATGTGCTGCTGAAGCAATGGAATGTGGAGTAACAAACCCATCTCATGGTCTTAATATGAAAAAAATATGGAAAGCAATAAATAATTTTAACTACTCATTAGGAATTTGTACTCCAGTTGGGTTATCCAGAATTTCTTAATAGCTAATGGTTGCTCATTAGACTATGTGTGGCAGTTCAAAAGTGTGATCTTTGTGCTATAGCAGTAATTTGAGGGGATTTGCAGACATAAGAAAATGGCTTTCAAGTGGACATGAAAAGTTTTCTTAAATGGTGATATTCATTTCTCCAGAACTGTACTATAAGTCATCCTCTTTGAAACAGAAGCTCACGATGGCATTGTGTCTTCTGTAAAAGTGACACTTCAAACAAAGTCGTATCAAAGCGCTATTGAATGAGGAGCACATAATATCTTCATAGACAGCTATCTGCTGTAATTACTTTGAGAGAATTAAAAAAGAGACCCTGTACCTACTTGAGGAATGGATTCTGTTTGAATAAATGTATCATTTGAAGAGTTTAGTTCAAATCTGACTCAAAAAGATTTTTCAAAAAAAGTTGTGGCTTGAAATGTAGATGTTTAGTACTGAAAAAAAAGTACCAGAAGTTCCAAGCCTCCAGGGGTAAACCAAATGCAAAAACTCAACCAGATCAATGAAGTTGTGAACATAATGGCAATTCAGTACTCTTACAAACAGTATTAGGTCTCATGATAAATAAATACTTCAAGATCTTTTGGCTGTTTTCCTTGCCTGTAATTTTAGCTGACTCTTTATGAAGTATCTTGCTTGAGATTTTTTAAAAAAGGCCAACATTTGCTTCAACTCATATTATAAACAAATATTATAAATAAGTAGTGCTTTGCACTTCAAGGCAAACTTCTTATCCAGTTACTTAAATATTGTTCGAAAACTGGAAATTTTATTCAGCTAACAGGAGTCCAAGACACAATTTTTCCGAAAGTCTTACCAGGATCATGATTCATAGAAACAAGATTTTTCTCACATAAATAAACTCTGAACTATATTTTATCACAAATAAACTGTATTTTTCTTGCTATATTGTGAACAAACCCAAACTGCTATGCAAGTCTCTCTCTCACTGGCATACTGACTGCTTCAGTGGAATTAATTCCCCTGGGTGCCTTTATCAGATTTGTTCACTTTGGTCCTGAACATGAAGTTCAGTTCAAAACAACAGAAAGCAAAACAAGAGAAAGTTTTCTTCTTTGGTTTTGCAGTAAGTGACTAGGAAATGTTTTGTTGCCACAGGCATGTGAAGTTCTGTGGGCCCTTCCAAATGAAACATCGATTGTAATGTTGGCTGTGATTTTTCAAGGGCCTGGATTTTCCTTCCAGGCTTATTAGCTTCTGGTAGGATCTAAGATGAACTTGTTTCTCCCAGTGCTAAGGTACAATTCTGCCCCCCAAACACCTGTACTTTAAATCTGGGCAGATGAAGGAAAGTCCCAAAATCTGAGAAAAGTGTTCACTGTTACACATTAACATATCAGAGTAGAGTTTCAAGAGTGACTTCAGTACGATACAGTGAAGACTTCACAAATCATGGCTTAAAGAATCTGCTCAAAGAGCAACACAGGGAAATAGATGGAGACGTTAGTATGTGAAACGGAAAAACTTATTTGCTTGGAGACTGCACAACAGCTAAAATGCAAGCCAAATTTACAGCCAATTAGGAGATAACATATGGAGATTTACCCATCTGCTGACATGCAACAAATGCTGGTGGACTTAAAAATGAAAACCTTCCTAGAAGCTTTTTTATACAAGAATATTTTGTGCTCTTCCTGACTCTGCCTCCCCTGAAATGAAATATTTTCAAAAGATTGTTCCATTTAATCATAACTAGTGCACACTGAAGAAAAATAAAAGGTTTTATATGTGTCTTTTTAATTTTATATTGACTCTACAACTTGTAGGCTCAGCTTGAGATCTAATATTCTGCCTCAGACTTCAGCTATATTGCAAATGCATAGGATCTGCATTTCTTACAAATTTACACAAAGAACATGGCAAGTTCTGTTGTCCTGAACCCATGAAAAATGAAGAACAACAGGCAGGTCTCATAATTCACACGCTTGCTCTCTCTGTGCTTTGTCTCAGATCCCCTTATGTAGCAGGCTTTTCCCCGCCTTGCTGGCTGTCTGGATATTAGACACACAGTCTAACAGTAGCAGCCATCAAGTTTGTGTCACCAGTTTAAAGACATAACCTCAAGCCATAATTCTGAGTGTTGCTCAGGCATCATGACATGAACAGGTGCTTTTGGGATGTTGTTCTGAGTGTATCCACAGATGAGACCAGGTAAGCTACAAAGAATTGGCAGTTAATTCCTGGTAACATTGGGTAGGAACCACTTCCTAACAGTGCTTGGATCTCATGGCAATATCTGAGATCCAGTGTCAGTAGCTGCAGAAATCCTTGCAAGTCAAAGAGAACAATGTGGAATAAAACCTGATGAAAATTTGCTGCCTAAATGTTGACTCCTTGTTTTAACAAGCTGGATGGAAAGTTACAGTTTATTTTTTTATTGTACATATTTTATTAAAATTTACCCTTGGAGATCTCGGTCTGAGCATAGAGACCTCACATCTATATAGTTAGAGTGGACTTCCTTACAAGGTGCTGTGACTTCTAACACAGTGGAGGCTACTTAGCTCTCTTAACTATGTCTGTTTTAGGGAAGCGGATGGAAAATAAAGTTTTGAGGGAAGGTGCATTTAGTAGATATTGCACGTGTTGCAGAGTTAACATAAGGGTTGCCTAAATCACAATTTTCTGTCCAGTATTTTTTATCATTTTGAAGCTCATCATGGGGTATTATGGTACTGTAGGTCTTTTGCCTTGTCTTTAATATTGTATAAGTTTTTCCTTTTTTCTTTTTCAGGTCTAACAGTCATTTCTTGCTGTGTGGCTTTACATTTGTTCTGTTTTGAGGAAAACATTCTCATTAAAATAAAATGTGTGATTATATCTGAACTCCCTTCTAAATCTGCATTTTATAAAACGTTTTTGTAATAAATACATGGGTTTGAAAAATTTTAATTTTAGTATCTCTTTTCTCACTTAAGATATTTTGCTTTGCTAATTCTGTAGAAGCTTTCAAGTTTATTGTCCTTTTCTTAGATCTTTATCTGTAAGCCTAATCCACCGGAATATGTATGGTTTGGTCCATATTCCTCATCAATACATACAAATATCTTAAGGGTGGAAGTCAAGAGGATGGAGCCACACTCTGCAGTGGTGTCCAGCGACAGGACAAGGAGCAGTGGGTACAAACTGAAACATAAGAGGTTTCAGTTGAATATGAGGAAAAACATCTTTACTCTGAGGGTGACGGAACACTGGAACAGGCTGCCCCGGGGGGTTGTGGAGTCTCCTTCTCTGGAGACATTCAAAGCCCCCCTGGATAAAGTCCTGTGTAACATGCTCTAGGAGAACCTGCTTTAGCAAGGGGGTTGGGCTAGATGATCTCCTGAGGTCCCTTCCAACCCTTGCGATTCTGTGATTCTGTGATATCTTGAAATTCTTCTTTTCCTTAGTGTTCCATCAGGGTAAATTTTGCTATTTATCTGTGAATTCCAAGACATTTTATCTTTCCCCTTCCTTCTTGTTCTAGCTGTGCCTTGGCTTTCTCAGTTTCATGGCTGTCTCTTACTAAATGTTCTGTCTCTGGCACAGCTGAATAACTCCACTGAATTATTGTGAGGTTAATTCCTCACCATATGCTCTGGACTGCTTCAGGATGTTTTGCTGTTGAAAACTATTCTGCCTTAATGTTTTGTGAGTTTTGTATTATTTTGGCAGGGACAATTAAAAATCTTCTCACTAGAATTTTGTAAATTATAAGATGTTTTGTAACATCCTTCCAGACTGGCTAGCTGATTCCTTATCCAGGTGACTGACTTCCTTGGAGGTCTTTGAATTTTGCCTCCTGCATTTTATTTTTTGAATTCTTTGTTGTGGCATGTTTAGAAAGTCATGGCTTAATCAAAGTTCTTTTACTTTCTGTGAACCTTACTATTTTATTAAAGCAAATTGGACCAGGGACTTTCAATGGGGAGCTGGCAAGCTCAGCAATTCCCTTTGCCAGCCCAGACATGGCTTTGGGGTTTTAACATTCAAAACCTGTCTTTGCTGCCACAACAACTTTATGTTGGAAAAAACTCTTCAGTCACTAAAAATACCTTTTAAACCAAAATATCTTCCTCTCTCAGACATACACTCCAAAAGTTATTTCTGAAACAGAGAACACTAATTGCATGATTTTAAGGAGACTAGATGTTAAAGAACAGTCATGAATTCACTTTTCCAGGAAAATCCAATTACACGTCCATATTTTCTGCTTTATCACAGACTTTTATATAAATGTGTAGTTTAGAAACAAATGTTAATTTAATTGTGAATTAAACAATAGCATTTTAAAGTAGTATACAACTTACATTGAAATTACTGATGCAAAATAAGTTGGCGTAAATTCATCTCTGGGGTAATGCAATACTTGGCGCAGAAGATTTATATCTGTTTTTTTCTGAAATGACAAAAGATAGTTAAGGTATTCTTTTACTTGCATGAAAACTGTTGGCAGAATTACTTCATCAAGTAATATTTCTGGAGGTCTGGTTGGCAAAGATTTCTGTGCATACTTAGTTTTTATGCATTCTTTGGTAGCCCTCTGAAAATCCCTGGCAGTATCCTACAAGCATAGTATTACTTTGGGTATAGTTGTTGGTATTTTTAACTCTGCAAACTGATGTTGCACAGTGCCCCGTAGGTGTGCTTCTATAATCTTCATTTTTCATGAAGTGTTTACCAGTTCCAGTTAGACCTGGCACAGCAGAACATCTTCTTAAAAGTACTCCGTAATTCTGGGCTTCGGAATGCAAAAATCATAGGATCGATGATTGCATTGCACATTATGAGCGTCCCATTCACATGGAAAATGGACATGTAGCAGGCACAGTAAGGGTTATGTGGGCAAAACCTTGCTAAGAGGATGTGAAGAACAAAGGGGGCCCAACAGCAAAGGAAAACTCCAAGGAAAATGGTCAGTGTAATGGCTCCTTTCATGTTAGTTCTCTGATGGATTGTGGTGGTTGGCAGTGAGGCGATCTTTTTAGCATGAGATCGGGCCAGGAGGAACATATGGACATAGAGGCACAGTATAAAGAACATCATTAAAGGGAACAGGATGGTGAAGGGAATGACTGTTGCTGCTTCGTAGGAGAAGAGGGCAATGGCAATGCTACTGCCAGCACAAAATGTCCAAATGATTGCCAAGATAACCAGGGCCCTTCTTAGTGTCATGATGTTATGGTACCGCAAAGCGTAGAAGATAGTGATGTATCTGTCTGCTGCAATAGCTAACAAGCTGAAAATCGACCCCAGTAAAGACAGAATGAACATGGAATCCATGGCATCATCCAGCTTTTTCTCAAAGTCCCCACGACGTGTCAGGTAGCCCATTTTGCACAAGATGATAAAGATGTTCTCCAGAGTTTTGTACAAGCTACCTAACATGTCTGAAATGGCTAAACTGCAAATGAAGAAGTACATGGGCAAGTGCAAATTCTTATTTCTAACAACAGCAATAAGGACAAGCAGATTTTCCAATATTCCAGCAGCAGCAACGGTGAAAAAAACTTCCTCTGGCACCACGACCTGGGTGCAGTCAGTGATATTTAAGGAGAAACCACTTATATTTTCGAGGGAAGGAATGCTTGCTTGCCCTGGGTGTTTGATTAGGTTGGAAGGTCTTTCGGTGCTCATTTCTTCTGGTTGTGGGAAGATTCTGGATTGTTGTTTCTCAGGCTTGGCTTTATTCTGAAGCTGACCTGTCAGTCAGACCATTCTTCTTTTGCATTGCTTCTTCTGGAGCAATTTTAAGACTTAACTGACATGTTTTGAATTTCTCCTACAATAAAACATGTACAAACATAAATATCAAGAAGAAACTTACCACGCAGATAGGGCAAAAATAGACATTTGAAATATCACCTATTGCAATGGAATGAACATATATCATCATCAGAGACAGGCAAAGTTGGTCTGGATAAAATAAGTGCTGCTCCAGGCTTCGCTGAGCCTTAGAGGAAAACAGAGTGTAAATTCTCTTTTAGCTTCAAAGCAGTTTTAAAAAATATATGTAGTTTTCTTTACCAGTGAGCATCCCACGTCTACTGAAACTGATCTGACAGACTTCAAGAGCTTGGCAATCTTTACTGGACCAGCTGTTTGCTTTGAGAAAGTCTGGCATTTCTCACAAGATTTGCAATATTATTAGACGCAAATGAGAGCAATGCCAAGATAAACTGTTGTCCAGGACAGTAACATGTTTACCACCACACTGTTGATGGTGAAATAAAATGCCCTCAATTTAGATGTGAACATTTGTAAATATTGATATTTTTCTGAAGCATGTTAGATACTAGTGAGAGGCTTCCTTTTCATGTAAATTAAAACAGTCTTTTGATTTGATGAACATATTTCTAATGCAGATTAAGATCCAAAGTACATGGACTTCTTTTCTTGGCTGTATTTTACAACTATCTAAGGGACCAAATGTTTATTTCAGCATCAAGATGATGTTTTTCTTTCTCCATAATGATCCTGATCTAAATTACATTAAAGCATATATGAATCTTTCCAAAGGATTAGGCTTTTTAGGCTTTCCATTAATGTATAAATGGATGTGGTATTAATTTAGCTTGGATATTACTCATAAACAATAAGATCCACTTTTTCTTGTATTTTTTGTAGCCCCATTTCTGAAACACAGATGCAGTTGCTATTTGGAATGTCCCCCTTTTTAAAGAACTGATATATTCTCCCTCTGTTTTTAAATTCAAACCAGCTTTTAATTGTTTGGCACTTTCATACCGGTAAGTCTTGAAATTCCTTTGGACATTTGTTCATAGGGTTGCCAAATGCCATAAACCACTCCATTACTGTTTCAAAGGGAAAAGTAAAAAAGTTTTCATTACTTTGTATACAAACAATGCCCTCTGCAAGTGTCAGTGGGTATCTGTAATCAGGACAGCTGAACTGCTGCTTGAATATGATTAACCTTAATGCAGATGAATGTGTTTGGCCACTTTTCAATGGAAAACAGGTTCCTGACCTGGGCTTGCTAACGTTATCTGCTGAGATTGCCAGTCAGGTGCTACCCATGGTGAAGAATGCTGAGACTTGGACCACCAGCCGTCATGAATTCAATTGAAACAAGCTCACTTAAGAGAAAGCATTCAAGACAGTACCCATACTTATCTGAAAACAAAGGCCGTGTACTGGAATGAATGAACTGTATTGCACTGCATCTTGCATGGATGTTCCCACAGACACTTAGGTCAACATCTGTCAGTATGTAAAGGTAGGAGCTACTCAATAGAGTAAGAGACTCAGCAATGTCTTTGTAATGATGTTTTTGTTATTCTCACCTAGAGCTACTGTCACAGTTAAGTTTAATGATTTCTAATCCAGCAACCTGTTTAGCAATGTAATTTTCACTCTTAATAGGCACGCTGTTTTATTAGGGTTCCATCAAGGGTGTTGCAAATTAGCTCCTTTTCTGATGCTTCAGTGTGGTCCAAGGTCATATTTCTGTCTCAGACCTCCCAGACAGAAATATTTGTGTATGCAGTGTTGTACACAGGTAGTAAATCCAGTGCTTGATCTACTCAATACACATCATATCATACATCTGCAGTAAGTCCCACATTTACAGGATTCTTTCACTGCTATAGATCTACCAGGTAGTGTGCATGAAGTAGTTTAACACTTCTAAACAGCGTAGGACAGACTACACATGGGATGTAAAGCTGTTGTGAACGTGATGAGTAACCTCAGTCTGTCCTAAAAGCTGATGGAAAAAGAAGACGCCTTGGAGCTTGGATGCATATTTCCACTGGCTGCAGAAATTAGAGCCAAGGTCATTTCACACAAAGCTATAAATAATCATCCGGTGAAAAAAAGTTTACCCTCCTGTGTTGTTTGCACTACCAGAGACAGCTTGGATGCAACAGATTTCCTCTTCACTGCCAATACCTTGCCAGTTTGCTTCATCATTGTATTGTCCAGATAAAGCGTTTGTGCCACGCACCACCACCGCCCTCTGAAAGACCTCAGATTTATCTTTTGCAGGTATCTGCAAAGTCAACCTTTCACAGCTAGTGTTTACATGTCAGAATTGTTAAACATAGAACAGAATAATTTAAGAATAAAAGAAGCACCTTATACTGCAAATATTTTTTTCCTGGCAATGGCTGAACTATTTGGATTTCACCAGGTCATTCACAGTCTAGGAATAAGTTTTCCTGACTGTAGCAAGAAATGTAAAACAGTCAAAAAGCATTAAAAGACAAAAAAAGACCCTTTAAGTTTGAAACACATTTGCAAATGTAGCTTTATCACAAAACCTGCAAAAACCTCAACCCATTAGTTTTCATGTTTAAATTAGGTCCTGGAGGGAGAAATCAACAGCTCAGTAACATTGGATATTCAGCAACATTATTTATCTAGAAAGAGGCAGTCTCCTGAGCTGGTATAATGGGCAATGAGCTGATGACAGTAGTGAAGTTACTACAAATGCATACATCTGTGGTATTATCAGCAATTTCTATTTGATTTGCAGTTATCTAAAGCAAGATGAAGCAGGAAACTGGGAGACTGGAAGCCAGGACCAGAAACTATACTGGCAATATTGTACAAACTCAGAAAACAAAGAGAATTCAGATTACCTGTCAATTGTATTCATTCACCCTGATTATGGTTTGGCTCTTTACAACACTGACACTTGCAAAGCGTGTTCACGCTGGTGTGTACTACACAGCTAAAAGCCAGCCCCAGTACTTCAGCTCGTGACAAGGCTGAGAATGCCTCCCTGGATGCTGGGAGCTCCCAGCACCGTGCAGGATTAGCCTTGGAAAAAAAGCATAAATCTCTCCTGTGTGCCCAGTGCCTATTGATTACAAAAATCCAATTTTCTCTGCAGTAGAAATGCAATGATTTAGCACCTGAAAGGTCTGGGAGTAATAGGTCTGCACTTGATTTTATTTTTTTTTTTAATTGGATGAAAACTTACTCATTAAATAAATAAACAACCATACTTCCGTCATTCCCAAAATGTTACAAATAAGCTGACCCGGTCGGCTGTAATACCAGCAAAAGTAATTCAGCTGTGAACTATAATGATAAGACATAGAAAAGAAATTATATACCTTAAATACTGATAATTTCCCAGGTATATTTTGCATCTATTAATTTTTTGCTAGAATACCATATCTCCCTTTATTGGAGAGACTCCAAGCTGTATTTGCTCTCTAAACAGCTGGCAGTAAATAAAAACTGAAAGAGTATTGAGCAGTCTCTTCTGCTTTTGAACTGCACAAACCAGCTGAGATAACTAGCCAATTATGTAGATGCAATGATTTGTTTCTAGAACCACGAAATGTATTAATTCCCCATACTTCTATGTGTGTGTATATATACATTTAAAAGTAATTTATGAGGAATGAAAAAGAACAAGCGTTCTGTGTTTCAGAGACAGTATATGCAGTACACATCACAATCCATTCAGTATATACAGAGGTACTCATTTGTCACTTAAAATACCATGATCTTTTCTCAAGCCAAAAAAGTCTCCAATGTGTTAACAGATGCCTTCTGATGTCATTATCTGTAGCATTTCATCACCAAAGCAACCCAGTGTAAAAACACTCATTGGCTTAAATAAAATACCTCGGGCATCAGGGCACCTGGTGATTCGTTCAGCTTGGTTCTCCGTCTAAAACTTGGCGATGGTGGAACACTAATCCCTTGAGGAGGTGGTCGGGCAAGCTGTGCGTGACTGGTTACGCTGCCTGGTGCTGCTTAGGGTGACCCTTTTCTGAGAATGACAGCATGAGTCCCGTGTTCAGTGGATGGGAGATAACATACATTTTTGGTCATTTCCATTCAAGCTGTTACAAATTTCTGTCAAAATATGTTTGATAAAAAACTATGGACAATTACCTTTTTTCTTATTTCCAGATTTTACATATATGCAAGGCATTTAAGAAGGAAACAAGCCACTTAATGTTAATGTGGAGGCTTAGTTTTTAAAGCTGTAAAACACGTAAAAGGAGAAACTATTTTTTTCTTTTCTTTTTATTTTTTTTTTCTTTAGTAGGTAAGCAATGGCTTTCATGGAGACAAACGGGACTGGACCTGTTATAGGAAGGTAAGCTATGAGGGCAGGATGTTCCCTATGGTTTCTAAAGGGCATTTTTTTTTGTCTACCAGCTGAGCTTAGCCGTGAATGAACAAGTAAGTGAAAAAAGGACACACAGAGCCTGATTCTGCCTTGCACATTGTGTAGTTCTTTACAAATGTTGAGAGTAACTGAGTCAGAGGAGTTACTCTGCAATATTTACAGACTCCTCAGGGCCCTGTTAGCTTGCAAGTTGCCTGCTCTACCTCCCCCAACCTTTCTGGCCAGATCACTGGCTGTCCCAGAATACTTAAAATATCTCACTGACTTCCAGGTTGACTGTGATTAAGGTACCTTGACATGGCCTGTATAAAACAACCCAAACAGAAATCTGTCTGCTTGATGAACAGTAGCAGATCATAGGTTAAACATCCCCGGCTGCAACTGTTAAACTCTCAAAGGAAATAGTTTCCTCAGGTGGCCTGGATTTTAATCCCGTACCGTGTATTAAACAGACCAAATAGTGCAGGAAGCATTAGGGAAGTTGGTACTTAATTTTAGTGGCAGTTCAGTTCTTCAATAATGTATAAATATTGCTCCTTTTTGTGAAGAGGAACTTGGAGCATTCTTTTTTTCTGTGTGGAGGAGAGCTGGCTGGCAACTTTGTGAGAGGTTACGGTTTCACAGCAAGCCCTGAGCCAGTTTAGCAGCTTGCTGTGCTGAAAGGCAAATTTCCAGCTCTCCCTTCCCATCTGCGCTTCTGTCTGCTCCTGCCCTCTCACTCCTGTCATCACCCTTAGGCCTATACAACCCTTTTCTTCCCTAAATAACAGTAGCGATTATTAGTGTGTATGTATCACATTTCTCCTTACACCATGGTGTATGTCCACTAAAAAATGGCGTACTCTGGCAATGCCGACTGTACTGATGTGGGGGGTAGCTGCAATCTACTGTGCAGCTAGCACGTACCTGTACAGTTCATAGCAGTTTACTCAGGGTATATTAACCCTAACTTTGTGATTTCTTTGTCAGTAACTACATTTCTACCAGTGCCAGGACCATGCTGTTTCCATCCAGCCTAGACATCCCTACCAGCCTGACAACCTCTGTATGAACTGCAGTGTGAGTAGTTCCTTGGTTGTGAAATGTGGGTGCCAGGGTTCCTCCCCTGCTAGGGCTGATTAACCAGGTCCTTCCTCTTAGGAAACTATTCAAGGCCCTAAGGGCCCTTCCTCTGGGAATCCTGCTGAAAGTATTGGTATTTCCCAGCAGTAACTGAGAGGGCAAAAATGTGTGCATTTGGTAACTTTCTTTCATGCAAAAATCAAAAATGTCTGTATTTTAAAATACGCATTTTATGTTAAAAACTTTGTTAGGCAAACACTGAACAAAATGACAGTTGTGATGGCAAAAGAGTGACAGCATTAATTTCCATCCTGTTCTGAATGCAAACAGTCTCAGTTGCTTGCCTTCAGGTCTGACAGAAAGTTCTCTTTCTAGGGAAGGTCTTGCAGAAACATGAGTCGCCCCTGCTTACGGCTGTAGGTACGTACTAGAACAAATTATGGTACCTGGCATTTCATCTTCTCATCCATTGACATTTTATGAACAACTCCAATTAGTATCCATAATCTATTAGATCATTTATTCTTTTGCTTTGATCTCCCTCTAGTGTTCAACAAAATAGGGTTAGCCAGGTATTAAGGACTGATTACAGCTATTCTGGCTCCATGTGCCCAAGACACCATATAACATTAGGTAGCCTAATTTCAATTTCATGAACTGGCATCAGAGATAGATAAACGTTTGTTGTATAAGAGTGTTCGCTGACGTTTGTCTTGGAGATTTACTGCATCAGAATAATGAATATAAGTCTCATATGATTTCAGTGTCTAGTACTTTCTCAGAACTAATTTCACACTGATAGACATAAAGACAGTACTTTTTGAAAAAAGCAGCAAAGAGACAAAAAAAGGGGAAGTGTATATGTATACAAGCTAAATACAGAAAAAATATTGTTGTATCTAATGCCACACATGTACCAACTGGGGTAAGTACTAACAAAGTGTTACTCATATGATTATAGCTGTGGCTTTTCCATAAGCAGCATTTCTAGAGTGAAATTAGGCTGCAAATCACACTTGCTGAAATTTTAAATGTCAGATATGTATGTGTACATTGAAGAGAATGCTATATACTACATTTTTTCCTGACTTTGGAAACTGTGAAAAAAGTATTTTCTGACTGGATTGGAAACTGGGCAGGCTGGAGGTCTGGCAAAGGATACAGATGAAGAAAATCTGAAAGATGGGTTTATTTCTTATGGACACTTCTTTTTCTTTTCCCCTTAAGATCAACTTTGAAATAACACAATTACGTGGTTTTTTCATGAATAAGGAAAAATGTCACTTTCTGGAAAGATTTCCTTATTCGTATTTAAGCTCAGGTATATTCAATATGTCATGATTTTGTTGCCAGCAACAAAAAATGCAGTAAAGCATCTAAGCTATGCAGAAACTTGTAAGGCAGGACTGCTTTTCTCTATATGATGCTAGTGTAGCTTTGTTCAAAACATTCACAGCCCTGGGTATTTCAGCAAAGGTACTGAAAGCAAGAAAAGTAAAAGTGATTAAGAAAAGATGGACTGAGTTCTCAATATACTTAAGAAAAATCTTTGCAATAGCAGAGAGGAAAAGGAATTATTTAGGATGTTTATGAAGGTAATGACAAGGGTCATTAAAATGACAGTGAGAAAAATAAATTAAAGCTGAAAAGTCAGGAAACGCTTTCTAATTGATTAACTCCTTGCAGCAGTATCATTTTTCACATACAATTGCTGAGACTGTAAGCTATGCTGTTATCTCAAGTATCTGGAACTAAAACAAAATTGCATCAAGTATTGGAAGTTATATAAAAATATTTGTCTTGTCATGAGGCAGAAACACAGAATGCCCACAAAGTCATTAGTGAAATAACCCTCTTCATATGAAGCGTGTGGACAATTTACTGAAAATGAGCAATCTATAGAGAGAAAAAACTAGAACTTGTAGAAAATCAAGGGCTGTAAATGCACTAATGCCCAAGTGACTGGTGTTTGGCTTCCTTATCCAGTACTTGCACTTTGGAGGGACCTTCCCAGCAGTGCAGACTGCACTCTGTGCCCTGGGGAGGGGGAACTGTTACAAGTCATTTAATACACAGCTATAAGGGAAGGGAATGAAATTCAGTGAAGGTCCCTTGTCTTTGCAGCTGCACAATATATATGATCATGGGAGTTGTTTTTTTTGAAACACATGGGGTCTCACTCTCCATAAAGCTGCTGTTGCTTTGTAAAGTTGTGGTACATTAAGAAATATAATTATTAGTCTATTGTAATTTGTAACACCATAATCTACCTAAAGAAAAAAAAAAAAGAACCGTGCTGCTCCTGATGCAGGTAATTGCTTTGGAAGTGATGTACTTACATCCTTTGGTCTCATCCTTCACTCTAGATGAGTCTCAATCCATTTGAGTGACTCGCCGAAAAGTTACAATGATCAATGCCTACTAAATATAAGTTTCTTTATTCAGATTTTAGTAGGCCGATTCATGTTTTTTTTAAACAACAGTTACTGTGCTCCAGACTTCATAGTCTGCTTTTATTACACTATTCTTTCTTGTTTGCTTCCAGAATAAATTAATTTTTAGCTTAAGTGTAGCTGTAACTTTCTACTAGGAATGAAAAATAATAGTGAGTTTGAATACAGGACAAATAGTTCTCTGAGATCATTGTAAAAATCAATCAAGAGGCCTTCAAGTGACATTTCTGAGGCCACTGCTCTGTTCTTATTCTTTCCAGTAAATCATTAAGTTTGCCAGTAATAGTGCCATCAGAAATGTTGTTATCAACAAGCATAAAGGAAATCTCCTGTATAACATTTCTTGAAAAAGAGGTTCTGTGTTTCTGCTCTAAAGAAAACAGGCCTCCTAGATGTCTTTTTAGGAGCCATCAGTCTTTTTTTCTCTGGCTGTGACTGCTCCAGTAGATGCAAACAAAACAGTATTTAAAGTAGATGGAACCATTAGAATAATATTTTATATTTTTAAATGAGGCTGTGGATTTATACTGCATTCCCTGGTGTTTAAGTGCACTGCCTTGTAAACCCAAGCATGTCTTATTGAAAAAAAAACCCACAAAAGATACAGGATCTTCTTTCCTGAGAGCTACTTAAAAACACTACTCTGCTTTTTATCTTGACACTGAGCTAATATATTTACATTTCTTTATGCTAAAAAGTGAAAATAGTGAAAATACAATGATTGAAAAAATGAATTCAACTGATGATTACTTTCTCTGGGAAACCTATATGATGGGAGTAAAGTGAAGGAAACACCTCTTTGAGATGCATCTTTTCAGAGCCGTCTTCATGCCCATCCTTCTGGGAGGGAGAAACGATGAATAGGAAAACAAATGTGGGAAGGATCAAACCTAAATTCTGCAAACCTATAAAAATCTGCTTGAATTTGGAGTAGTGGCCACATAAAACTTTAGTCTGGTTCAATGTGCTGTGCTGGCACAGCTTCTGCTATAGGTAGAAGTAGCCAAAATCTCATTGAAGGTGTGCTGTCATCCAAACCCACCTCTGGAGAGGTGTGGGAGATTTATGAAGATGCCCCAAATTACATATTTCTCTGTGTGTGCATGGTGTCATTTGGCTTCTGCTTCTGGTCTAAAAAAAGTAGCAAGGAGAGTCAGAGGATAAATGTTAGTTCAGGTAGCTAGAACAACAAGTGTTAAACATAGGCATTTACTCCGCCTCAATTTTCCTTGTGGTCATCTCCTTCAAGGATAGGGACCTCTGCTGTCCTCTGCCTTCCTTTGCTGTGTGCTGCAGACTGACACAAGATTAAGCATCTAAGAGTATTGGCAGTTAGAGTGCACCAAACCACTCAGTCTTCTGTCATATTCCTGAGCATCTATAACAATATTGGGTAGATCAATGGAATTGCTCAATATTTACATTCGGTCTTCCTGCAGCAGAGTGAATGCTGTAAAGCTGCACCTGGCAGGAGTAGCCTTCCTTGCATAATTCCCAGTCCAGATCCAGAAGAAGACTCATTGATGACCAGTCAAAAAGTCTCTGAGAGATGTGTGACCTCTGGCTGATGCAGTGAAAAAACTGAGGTGAAGCAAGCAAAGCAGTATCCCAAAGATAGGAAACATTTCAGTGGAAGCTTTCCTACTGTATAGCTTAACTTCTTCAGGTGGTAAAGAGGACAATCTTACTCAAACTTCATAAAAGAGGCATAAAACCCCTGCCAAAATTTTGCTTTAGAGAAGAATGATTGTAAGATGAAAGATTTTAAGGGAAAATTAGAAATATGGCACATCATTCCACAAATAACATTGCATCTTTCACTACTTCCTCCAAGCAGGCTTTCTGAGTTTTAGATAGATGTAGTAAACCCCCACTTACCTGTTAGTGGAACAACTTGTGAGTCAGTGTACTGGTAACTCTGGGAGCAAGATTACTTATAAAGGAAAAGAAACCAACATAGTCTGCGTAAAGGAAAGATTGGAACACATAAATCAGAGAGAAAGACAGTTGTCTCATTGGCATAACCTTGAATTAGGGTCATTAAAATAAATCACCCACTGCCTCTGAAAACATTTGTAAGGAAAAAAAAAAAGAGAGGCCCAGTCAAAGGGAAAATATTCTATGTTTCAGCAGGACTACCCTTTCAGCTACTCCTGATCTTTATAACCTCCTCTCCTAATTGTAAATTAAGGAGTCTATTCACAAAAAGACCATGGTACATATTATAAATAGTGTTTAAACACTCAGGTAGGTGGTTGAGATGCCATAGGATGTCCGCTGCCTATCAAGAGGATTGTCACTGTGTTTGTTTTCCAATCTGAGATCCTCCACTAAAGACACAGTTGGTAGCTGAAGTTAACGAGGTAGATAGAACTCAGCAGCACCAAAGTCAAACTGTACTTGTCTGGATAAATTTAAGTGATCATTACAGAGAACTGAAATTCAGGTTGTGAAGGTAAAAAACCCCATACTAATCTTTAACAATATTTCATGAAGAGGTGGTAGTCCCTATTACTGAAAAACATAGGGGAGAATAGCATAAGTTAGTTACCTTAGGGAAAGACTTCACATTTGGATCTATTAAATAGCTGTTAAATAGCAATGCCCAAAAGCAGAATCATATCATTACATTAACAGTGTAAACTGAGAAAATTTGTTTGCTTCCAGGGAACGACAAAAGCTCAAGCCTACTACAGAAAGGGTGAATTTAGGCTCAGGAACTGAAGATTTAATTAATCTGTGCACAGAAGGACTGGTGAAAACACATACCCTCTGCAATTAGCAGTTTGACAGCTCCATTGAGAGTCCTTTGGGTCCCTGGCACATAAAAAATGGAAAAGGCTTAGCAACACATTCAAGGGGAAAGGGACCTGAAGAAGAAAAAAACTTTAGAAAATGGAATATATGTTTATCATATTCAAGTGACTTCCAGGTTTCCAAGGAGGAAAAAAGTGCCTCACTCTCAGGCTCCATCCTCAAATGCACACAGGTTTCATCTTTGCTTTTTAGCTTCCTTTTCTTTAGATCAGTTGGAGCCACTGAGTGCCATCATGATACACAAAGATAATTAATAGTAAAAGTGTGCATGGTGTGGAATAATAGGTCACAGTCAAGACAACTGATGTCACAGGAGTGCAGAACATTTTTTTTACTATTTGTTTTCACCTGCCTTGCCCATCACTTGGATAACCTCATTCAAATATACCTGGTTACCATCCTTGCTCTTGAGCACCAGCTTCAAGGGCACTCATTCTACATCATGTCAGGCAGAACTCATGTCCCGACTAACTCAGATTCTTTGCACTTCTTTGGACCTGAAGACGCTCATTAGGTGCCTTGGAAGCTAATTGTGGAAGGTCTTCACCTCTTATACAGTGAATTTCTGTTCTAGACTAAGAGCACAATACACAGCCTAACAGTGCATTGCATGCACATAAAAGTCTGTAACATAAGGTGTAATAAATAACTAATAAGGAAAAAAGTCTGTAAATTTGTGCTTACATTTCATTTCAGTTGGAGAGAAAATAAACACACTCAAGGCACAGAGACCTCTTCACTCAGCCTTAGGCAACAAATAAATTTGGATCAAGTCTGAATTGAGAATGAAATAAAGAGTTGGAATTCATAATAACAATGTTAGGGTCATGTAGAATACAAAAATTCAATTTTTAGTTTTATTTAAATCTAGAAAGTCAAAAGGCACTTGCTGTCAACAAGAGGAGTGGTATATTGATTTCATTGAATTCTGGTGATTTACCAGGCTATTAAAAAGAATTGGGAACATGCTTTGCCCTATGATCATTTTATTATCTTAAAACTTTGGAGTGGAAGAGCAGAAGGCCCTCAGAGAAGTCTTCTTCAGATTACATTAGCCTAATACTCTACTATGTGTCTACTAATATTTGAAACATCTGTGTTTAGATGTAATGCCAATGTTACTCCTACGAACCCAACAGAGCTGGGGCTGCAGGTGTGTGAGGGACATCGTCGTGCCTTTCATTCTAACTGCAGCCAACAAAATTTTCAGCCTCCAGGAGGCACATTAAGTACAAAGCTGCAGCAGCAAAAGAGCTTGAGCTGCATTTACTGTACTTTTGACCTGGCTTTAGAGGCTGTCTGCTGCTCAGCAGAGATGTATAACACTACGGTTAAATGCACGGTGAATGTTTGAGGAAGCAAAATGGTAAGAAATAGGAAGGCTAGTATTCAGAGATTTATTCTGGAAGGTACTGTGAGCATTTAGAGAGGAGATCAGGGGTGAGAAATAAATGAAAATGCCCCTTAACAAACCACCTACCTAAGAACAAAACACTATAATTTTAGACAGATCAGTTTTTCTGATGTTAATGCATTAATTTTCTGTTTTGTTTTGTGAAACAAAGGTATGTAAAGATGAAAGGACGTCAGAGACAGAAAATGATTTACTAAATATTTTTTTGAATAACATATTACTGTGTAAAACAGATGTACTATGAAGAACTGCAATGAAAAAACAACTAGAATTGCATGTCATAAATAAAAAAAATCAATCTTTCTTATCACACTGCATAGAATTTATATTTATTGAGCCATGAAATCAGTAGACAATTCTAGCTGGAAGGCTGAAAATACAAAGTAATTAGAGAAGGACATTGTCACCTGACAAACTTCTTACAATGATTTTACCAGTTCTGTGGTTACAAAACTATAGCCAATTTAATACTTATATTGTGTGTGTTTTCATCCCACTGTGTTTCAATTCTGAAGAGCACACCAGGAAATAAATAGTATTTTCACAACACGTGAAGAGAGAAAGAGATCTATAAATTGTAGTAGTAAAGAGCTCTGTAAATAGTCCAGGCTTTCAAAAAGGAGCTTTGATCAATAAATTTGACTAGAAGAGGCATGCATGAAAATGGGGACCTCAGATGGGCCAAGAAAAACACAAATACTATTTCCACAGTATGCAAAATTTTTCCATCCAGTAGACAGGGAATACATCAACTGTAGTTTATTAGCTATATTAAATACTTACTAAAGTCTCATCTTCTGTAGGCATTACCTTGAATGAAACAAGTAAGTGTCAACTGCATTAATCAGTGGATTTAGCCTGCTATTTGATTCTTGCTTAAAAATAGACCTGTTAAGTCAGATTTTAATTCCAAGCCATTCTCAGCATGCTATGCAACCTTGGAGCTTTGCAGAAAAAGCAACTATTAGGCTACTCTATTATCAGAAAGTGAACAATAATTTTTTGGGGACAAATGGCTAGAGAAGACACTAGCAGGAGAAGAGTTTTTTCTTAAGCAGAAGACAACCTAATTGTGATTGTCTGATAGATCAAGCATATTTGAATATTTGCAATTTTATTACTAATAATCTAGTATTTGCACAAAGATGTTATGTGGTTTTTTTTCATTGATTTGGCAAATATGGAGTATAATATAAAATTAAGTTTTAGGGAATTTCTGGGGGCACACTGATAATGAATTCATCCCTGAGGCAGTGCCATATGGTCAAACAAAGCTCCAACAAGAAAGGATTCAGCCCACTTTTTCAGATGTTAGCATGTTTTATCTTGCACGCTGAAATATAGCAGATGAGATGCTAACAGCTGATATTAAAATGCCAGCAGAGATTTTTTTGGATTAATTTGGAGTAGGATAGAGAAGCCCAAGGTGCAACACTGGTGTACTTCTGCCTCCAGCCATCGCCTCTTGCTTGGTTCCAGAACCTCACAGTTGAATGTTGTTGAGCATATATGTATGGTTACAGTGCCAAACGCCTGGGAAGCTTGAGTTGTCACTAATCAAAAATACTTTCAGTGATATCAAAGGTAGTACTGTTATTTTCTTGCACTAAGCAGTTGTATCAGCAGTTGCATTGGAGTGAGGGGAAGAGAAGGAGGAGACCTGGAGACTTCCCAGCTGGTGTGCCCTTGCTTGATGAGGCATGGGAAAGGGCAAAGTCATGAGCCATCAGCCTGCGGGGGAGGTGGCATGGCACCCTCACCAGGGCAGGCTGGAAAAAGTAATAAAAACAGGTGCGAGGACTTAAGATAGCTACGTGACCGTGGTCTCCTTCAGAATTCTTTAAAACAGACACCTAGTTTCCTGATCCTTTTATGTTCCTTTGAGGTTAAGAGCAGTCAGCCTCTGGTGTCAGCCCATGTGGAGTGCTGCAGCTCATTTTGTCAGCCCAAATGTCACAAGAGTGCACTGTCGATCTAAATGGCTTTTCATTTCAGATGACTCATGTGTGCATTAATGCAAATTCTTGCAATAGAACTTTTTTTGCCCACTTCAATTTTTCTGAAAGGAATTGCATATGAAATTTTGTTAAAGCCTACAATAGCATAGTTAAGGAGTGACTCAGTACATGTAAGGGTTAACTGCAGTTCCATGGTCTACATTAAAGTTAAAATTTACTAATTTTTAAATACTTGGATTTGCTATTTTTGTGTTATGTTGTTGCAAGTGTTTTAGGTCTAATACTGCTATTCAATGCAAAAGATTAGAGAAGTTTTAAAAGGAAAGCTGGCATTGCTTTTGCCCTGAGAGACATTTTTCAGGCATGTCATGTAGTGATCAGGCACCATTGCCCAAATACTGGTATTCAAGGTGACTGGAATATATTCTATAGATGTTCAGTACATTCAATCAATCATATGTCAGGAGAATGTAGTTGTCTTGTAAAAAGTATATTAATTTCCTCAAAAGTGTGAATGAGAATGGTCAAAAGGAGTTTTAAATGTGATTGGCTGTCTCAAACCATCCTCTTCTTTTTCTTTCCTAATTCCTAACATTTGTTTTCCCTGCGTTCCCTTTTCATGGACCTTTGGGGAAACGTTCTAACCAAAGAAAAAGTATTTTCCACATGATTATCCATTATCAAAATTGCTACATAATTATTTTCACCTTCAAAAAACAAGTACTGTGATGCATAACAACAGGCTTCTCAATTAATGAATTTTTATCAAGAAATTTATTTCCATGATTCCCTCCCATTTCTTTAAATTCCTGAACTTTATTTTTGCTTTTTCTTACTAATTTTGCTTTTGGAGTACTGGCAACAAAATAATTGATCTTGATGTAGTTTTCAATGAAAGCTACTTTCATTGATACAATTACCTTTAAAAAATAAACATAACCTTAATTTTACATTACACTTAGATAAATGACAACATTTTTATGTAGATTAGGATCATTATACTTGTCAAAAAGTATCTGTAAATATATTAAAGAACTTGAATATATTCAGTATTATATGAACTTAAAACAATAAAGCCTTCAAGATACATATAGTTCAGGCTTTTGACAGGTTTAGTCATTCAAAGTTTAGGAGGAGCCAAAACCTTAGAAGGGAAGTACCTAGGACTTTGCATTCTCCTTTTCCAGAACCTCCTACAAGGTAGGAGTACTTTCCTCTTCTTCTAGCCTTGTTTATGATAGGCATTGCTTATGGCAGACTGTGGCACAGGTCAGGTAGCTTTTGACCTGAAGTCTTCTTTGGGATAGCCTGCTTCTCTTGTTGTTCACTGTCTTATGGGGAAGCTGTGTTTTAATACTTTATTGTAAAACATGAGCCACATTAAGTACAGCAAAATGACGTTTCACATCAGGGGATGATCTGTTGAGTGGGTCTTCTAGTTTGCTGTTGACAAGAAGAAATTTCATGTTTAGTTAGTGCAGTTATTTTTTTAAAAAAACCTCATAAACTTCCAAATCATTTGCATAGGGTTGCCATCAATGCAACACGAGAAGTTTCTTGATTTGAAATTCAATATAAAATAATAAATTTGACTTTTTATTTCTCATTAAAAAAAAAATCTCTAAAGAAACCTGAACATCTAAATACAGTTTTATATCTCTTTCTCTAGGTAATAGAAGAAATATTAATGCCTTTTGTACTAATTAAAGCTAACAAATAAAAATGTGCAAAGGAATAAGGATAATGGCAGGGCTAAGTGTCACTGTGTTGTGGTTTAATCCCAGCTGTCAACTAAGCACCACCCAACATTGCTCCCTTCCTTCTTCTTCCTGCAGCTTATGGTACTGAGCATGATGTTAGGTGATATGGAATAGCCCTCTGGCCAGCTGGGGTCAGCTGTCCTGGCTGTGCCCCCTCCCAGCCTCTTATGCACCTGGCAGAGCAGGGGAAGCTGAAAAGTCCTCGACTGGTGCAAGCCCTGCTCAGCAACAACTAAACCATCAGGGTGATATCAACATTATTCTTGTACTAAACCCAAAACACAGCACTATGGCAGCTACTAGGAAGAAAATCAACTCCATCCCAGCCGAAACCAGGACACACTAAAAGCCTCTACACCTTCGAGACAGAAAAATAATTTGTCAGTTTATTGAAAGCTCAAGCTGATGACTCAGAGGTTGAGTAGTTACTTCAGCTGTTTTACTTTTCTTTTTTCGTACCTTGCTCTCAGAAAAATCTTGAGCCCTGGGGCCCTCAGTGGAACTGTCTGAGGGCAAAAGCAGAAGTATGTCTGTCTCTGGTACTGAGCAGGAGGCGGGAAGGAGGAAGAATGTAATCCTTTGATAAAGTAGGTTGAAGTTCTTTTATTTTTCCTGCTTCCTTTTCCTTTTGTGCAGAGGACTGGTGATAGAGCATGTGAAGACTTCATGTCAGGCTGAGACAGCATCCCTACAACCCTAGGTTTGTAGCTGCAAGTTAACCAGACCACCTGTACTACCTTAGTTCTATAAAATTTATTTTTATACTGGAAGCTTTGACAATAGAGTTAAATGGCAGGGACAATATTAGAGAAAGGAATACTGCAATTTAAAGTATGAACCTCTTAGTGTTAAAACAGCTCTAATGCAGTGACTGGGTAAGTGGAGGAGGGTTCACTGGAATGTCAAAGACAGCCCATGCAATTTTTATATCACTTAAACCCCAAAGGAAAGACAGGTGAAGGTTCTCTTACTGCTGAAATGTGTTAATTTGTTTTTTTCTGATGACCATTACATATCACTACTTGATAAAAACAAAAACATTGTCCCAATGAATTTTTAAGAACAATTTATCTCAGTAGTCTCTAAATGTGTTGATGTTTGTTGGGTTTCTATATTTAAACTTGGACTTTTAGAATCATAGAACCATTTAGGCTGGAAAAGACCTATAAGATCACTGTGTGATTCTGTGATTCTGTGAATCCAGCTGTTAACCTAACACTGCCATTCCACCACTAAACCATGCACCACGACTACACATCGTTAATTACTTTGAGGGATGGTGACTCAACCACTTCCCTGGCAAACCTGTTCCAATTCTTGATATCCCTTTCGGTGAAGAAATATTTCCTAATGTCCAATCTAAACCTCCCCTTGTGCAACTTGTGGCCTTTTCCTCTTGTCCTATCACTTATTGCTTGGGAAAACAGACTGACACACACCTCGCTACAACCTTCCTTCAGGCAGTTGTAGAGAGCGATAAGGTCTCCCCTGAGCCTCCTTTTTCTCCAGGCTAAACAACCCCAGTTCCCTTAGCCGCTCCTCAGGAGACTTGTGCTCCAGAACCCTCACCAGCTTTGTTGCTCTCCTCTGGACACACTCCAGTGCGTCAATGTCTTTCTGTAGTGAGGGGTCCAAAACTGAACACAGTATTCAAGGTGAAGCCTCACCAGTGCAGAGTACAGGGGCATGATCACTTCCCTACTCCTGCTGGCCATGCTATTCCTGATACAAGCCAGGATGCCATTGGTCTTCTTGGCCACCTGGGCACACTGCTGGCTCATATTCAGCCGGCTGTCAACCAGTACCCTGAGGTCCTTTTCCACCAGGCAGCTTTCCAGCCACTCATCCCCAAGCCTGTAGTGTTGCATGGGGTTGGTGTGACCAAAGTGCAGGGCCCATCATTTGGCCTTGTAGAACCTCATACAGTTGGCATCAGCCCATTGATCCAGCCTGTCCAGGTCCCTCTGCAGAGCCCTCCTCCCCTCGAGCAGATCGACACCCCACCCAATTTGGTGTCATCTGCAAACTTACTGAGGGTGCGCTCAATCCCCTCATCCAGAACATTGATAAAGATATTAAACAGAACTGGCCCCAGTACTGAGCCCTGGGAAACACCACTTGTGACCGGCCAACAACTGCATTTAACTCCACTTACCATCACTCTTTGGGCCTGGCTGGCCAGCCAGTTTTTTACCCAGGAAAGTGTGCGGGTCACCTTGTCAGAGAAGGAGATCAGGTTAGTCAAGCAGGACCTGCCTCTCATAAACCCATGCTGACTGGGCCTGATCACGTGGTTGTCCTGGATGTGCTGCATGATGGCACTCAGGATGATCTGCTCCATAACCTTTCCCAGCACTGAGGTCAGACTGACAGGCCCTTCCTGTAGAAGGGTGTCAGATTTGCCAGACTCCAGTCATCTGGGACCTCCCCAGTCATCTAGAACTGCTGATAAAGGTTGGAAATTGGCCTGGTGAGCACTTCTGACAGCTCCCTCAGGACTCTTGGGTGGAACTCATTGGGCCACATAGACTTGTGTGTGTTTAAGTGGTGTAGCGAGTTGCTAACAATTTCCACTTGGATTATGTTTTTTTTTTTAATTGTCATAGTTTCGTTCTTACATGTCGTATCTAGCTTTAGGAATCAGGTGATTTTTTTAAAGTGCTGTTTGTGTACTTTTCATATTCTGTTAGTGTGAAATCGTTACTGTGTAAAATAACATACTTCATTTTTGACATGTAAAGAACAGAGATAACCAATATAACAGGTTTGTCTATTTCTTTTTCTCTTTCAAGACATTAATATTCAGCTTTTGTTTGATGGTCATGATAGAAACTTAAGGAAAGGAAGATTTCTTCAGGCATTTGTAGTTTTTTTTCTTTTGACTATGAATTAGTCTATGGCATGTTTTTATTGAATGCTTCATTAGTTTTGTGTGACAGGAAATCAACAAAGACTTGCATTTTGTCCTCAATCTAATTTGTATCTACCTGCCTATTATTCCAACTAAACAGAGTTTCCATAAACAATGTTTGGTTATCTGTTATGTGTAATTGAAAAGCCTCTTATATTATCCATTTGTCATTCTCAGTCGTGCATGGGTATTGAGACTTGGAGAAAAAATTTGAGTGTGTTTGCATTGGTAAATTGAATTTTTTGTACTCATACAAATCATCAAAAGTGTCGTTTGGGCTCAGTAGACAATAAAAGAAAGAAAAACGGAGAGGCTCCTTTCCCTCCTGCCTGCCCTTTTAAAAAATCTTAATTCCAACACCAGAGGGTAGTTGTTTTGGTAGGAGGTGGGTGCAGTGAGGCTTGTGGAAGCTTGACTTTTACTGTTTGGTACTGACTGTACTTTCTGTAATATATTCACATACCAAATCAAATGAAGGTATATAAAATAATAGATTTGCAGCACAAAGCTTCATCAAGAAGGCAGTGTTAGAAGACAATAGAAAGCAAACAAAGAGACATTAGCTTTGTCTCTGTTGCTCCCGTGTCTGAGTACACACATCATCATATTCAATATGTTGATCTGCACAGTACCCTTGAGGTAAAAACCAGTCTTACTCATTTTTTCTATTTTCCTCTACCAATGGGTAACTGAGTCATGGAGAAGCTGAAAAAGGCCTATTTACAGTAAAAGTTCCTCAGAGCTAGTTTTAGACTACCTATCAGTCTTAGCTCAGCTGTTGTGAACAGCAAACTGTTCCACACAGAATTGTGCTGGAAACTGGGTTTGCATGGGCAGCTGAACCCTTAGACCACCTCTCTGTAACCTGCTGTTGCTCACTTACAGATTGCGAGCGTGAGACTGTAGTGACTTCAGTATTGGTTCCCCCCTGCTGCCCAGTCCCTGGGCAAAGCCAGAGCAATAGCACTTGTTTCTGGAGCTTTTTTGGCTGCTTTGCTGTCTAAGAATACAACAGGGACCACTGCAGGAAGGAGATGGGAGAATGATGATGAAACAGAAATTTTCAGTACTGACCACAGGTACTTCGGTGGAAGCCATCAGCTGGTCAGGCAGAGAGTGGTGACCTCAGTGGTGGCACTGAGTTCCATGAGGGGATGTAAGGACATACCTATAATGAGCTCAGGTAAAACCAAAGGTCCAGCTAGTGAAGTATTTTGCTTACAGAATTAACCATTGGTGGATGCCTCAAGAATGAAGCTCCAACTGTTTTGGTTCACTGGATTTTGCTTCTTGGTATTTAGTAACCTTGAGTTGGTTTTTTTTTTTTTTTGTTTGGGTTTTTTTTATGTGGTTGTCTGTCCTCCCTTCATGCTCATATAAACTTTTAGCCTTCAAAGCATACTTCTGTAATGAGTTCCTTAGGTTTATGACCTGTGGGATTTTTTTTCTGTGGGAAAGACATCCTGTTTTATTATTTAGAATAATGCTCCTATTTTAATTTTATGAAGGACAAGTTGGGTTTTGATGGGGAAGAGAGACAGGAATAATGGCACATTGAAACAGGAGGCTGAAGAGAGATCTTAGCACTCTCTACAACTATCTGAAGGGAGGTTGTAGAGAGGTGGATATTGGTCTCTTCTCCCAAGTAACAAGCAATAGCATAAGAGGAAAAGGCCTCAAGTTGCACCAGGGGAGGTTTAGATTGGATAGCAAGAAAAATTTCTTCACTGAAAGGGACATCAGGCACTGGAATGGTGTGCCCAGAGAAGTGTTTGAGTCACCATCCCTGGAGGTATTTAAAAGATGGGTAGACGAGGTGCTTAGGGACCTGGTTTAGTAGGAGACAGGTATGGTTGGACTCAATGATCTTAAAGGTCTTCTCCAAACAAATGATTCTATGATTCTATGATACAGCCAGGCTTTTCCTGTTGGATTATATCCCAGATCAGGTAAATTCTCTTCCTCTACTGAACAGTGAGCTTTTTTGTCTTGGTCCCATGCATGGGGGTCCTGCTAAGGTCCATGCTAAGGGGCTGGACCTTTCTTCTGATTTTGGATTTCTGCCCAGGAATATCTTCTTCTCTAACTTCAGCATAACCTTTCTAAGTGTTTCAAGTTTTTGAGCTGCGTAAGTGTCCTGGTTTCGGCTGGGATAGAGTTAATTTTCTTCATAGTAGCTAGCATAGTGCTGTGTTTTGGATTTAGGACTACAAGAATGTTGATAACACACCGATGTTTTTAGTTGTTGCTAAGTAGTGCTGAGACTACTCAAGGACTTTTTGAGCTTCTCCTGCTCAGCCAGGTGCATAACAAGCTGGGAGGGAGCACAGCCAGGACAGCTAACCCAAACTGACCAAAGAGCTATTCCATACCATATAACGTCATGCTTGGGGGGGTTGGTCGGTCGGTCGCGGGCAGAGTGATCGCAGCTTGGGCAGAGTGGTCGCGGCTCGGGGGGAGCGATCGCTGCTCGGGATGGGCTGGGCATTGGTCAGTGGGTGGTGAGCAATTGCATTGTGCGTCACTTGTTTTATATATTCTGTATATTCTCTTACCATTATTATTATTACTATTGTTATTCTTCTCTCTTATTAAGCTGTGTCATCTCAACCCATGGGTCTTACTTTTTTTTCTTTTCCCCGATTCTCTCCCCCACCCCACTGAGGGAGGGGGGAGTGAGCGAGCAGCTGCGTGATGCTTAGTTGCCAGCCGGGTTAAAACACAACATTAAATCTCCAGGAATTTTGTACTATTTAAGCCTCCAGGAATAAATAAAACTGAATCATAAACAAATACAGAGCCTATAAATGGTTTCTAATCCAAATATCCTTGTCTGTAGATTGATAGTATAAAAGACAATGCACTTATCTACACTAGATATTAAAAAATGTGGGCAACATGCTCCGGCCTCTTCTCCCCACCAAGAGGTCTTTGAAATTCTGTCACACTCAGTTATGGAGAGTAGAAGCTTTGTATCTCTGTGCATTCTTTTTTGCATTTTTAACTCTCCCTCTCACTCCTGCAAAGAGCTGATTGCTTTTGTCTTGAAGTCCCTTTTGCCAAATTAACTCCTTGCTGTTTAGTTTTATATATCTTTTGTCAAGGGATTCACCTTCCTACCTTGTGGTCTTGTAGCTAGCAGGCACTTTTCTTTGATGTGATTTGGTGGTGTTGGTGTATTTTGTTGCCTAGGGGGTTGCTTCCATTTAAATCCAAGATTGTCACGGTTTAATGAATATTATTGTTTATGGTCCCTTATTTGCCCTTGGAACTGCATTCTAAATGTAATTAAAAAGCCACAAAGAAAGCAAACATTGGAAATGCGGGGATTCTTGATTTTTGATCTGTCTGTTTCGTATAATGAGTTGTCAATGCTAAGCAATTTATAGGTGTCAGATGGAAAAATTTCCCAGATCATTACAGATGTTTAACTATTTATAAACTACAGTGAGGTGAAGAACCTGTAACAGGAAAGATTACTGCAATTGGTGAGGTCTCAAGGAATGATTTTTGAACAAAGCTGCCATTGAATAAGGCCACAATTCCTGTTAAGTTGTGTGTTGGGGTTCTAGGTGGCCTGCAAGACAGGGTCAGAAAAATAAACTGCCCTGACAGACCTGCCTTGAAACCTGCTCCAGCCAAACTCCATATATGCTGATACCTCACGGTATTTCCAGAAAAAATAGATCTGGAGGAGGCATTTCTTTAGGTTTTTTTTGAATTTTCCATGAATCTGGAAGCCAGGTTTTGAAGACACCTTCCTCCATGGGATAGTCTCTCATACCCATTCACTAAGAGACAAGACCTAAAGGCTTCCTCCACACACAGTTGGGACAGGTCCTGATCATAAAGAGTTCGACTTTTTAACTTCTATTATATTTTGACTGGTTACCACTGATACATAATAGAAGAAGAGATGAGAACTTCATATGTCTCAGCAGGACACCATTACTGCTGCAGTCCATTTCTTCTGAGGCTCATTCTGTGTTTTCAGCCACCAAGTTGAATAAATGGGCCAGAAGAGAGACCAGGCTGTTCTCACCTTCGCTCTCTTTTCCACCAATGGGCAGTGCAACTCAATCACCCTTAGGGGACATAAGCACTTGGGGTTTTCTCCACAGTTCATTCATTGCCATACAATTTGTAGGCAGCGTGAACACAGAGTGTGCCTGTGAGATGGGTCTGCCATAGACACAGTCTAGCTAGGGAAGCATTGCCACAGGTCTGCTGTGATCTTAAAGTTGTTGAATCGAACACTTTTTAAAAAAAATCAGTTGAAAAAAGATTTTTCCTACCAGGATTATTACATGCAATAGCTAAAACTGAAATAGTTTGAAATACTTCCAAGAAGAAGAATGAAAACATCTGTAACGATCACATTGGTCTGGAGAGCTAACACAGAATTTCTGCACTTTGACTGTAATGTTTGATCTTTTGATATTTTGTGTTATAGTTCACGCTACCTCCTTCACCATTTTAGTCAGAAAATTATTTTCTTCAGCAAGCTATGTGTGCTTTAACATTTTATCTTATCCTGTTATTGTTCAGGGCTGCTAAAGAGTTGTATTTGCCCTCAGCAGAGTTCAAAATAGCTTGCTTTTTATTCTGAAAGAAGGTGCATAATTACATTAAGCCTGAAAGATGAAATAGTTCAGAAAGTGAAATAAAAAAACACAAGGCTTGTACAGTTTGACACATCCAGTGTAAAGAGTATGAAAATTATTTCTATTTAGAATTATTAACAGTAAAGCAGTCTACTAATTTGCTTATGGAATACAAGACTAATGAGAGAAATTTCAAAATATGGCTATAATTAACAGTCCATAATTAATCAAAACGTTATTTAAATTTGAACTGTGAACTCATTTTAGTTATCCCCTTTTAAGATAATGATATGGTAAAAAGCAGAGTGACTGCATTTTGTCGTCTGTGAGAGATTAATCTTTCTGCAAATTCTTATGCACAGCTATAAATACATCTGTGTGTAATTGTGGTAGTGGAGCCTTGCTAACAACTGGAGTCAAAGGAGTTATTTTATTTTCCCACTTAGAGGGGTCTGTGCTAGATGAAGAAATACAGGATGCTCAGTGAGAAAGAACTCGAAAAAAGAAGTGAAATAGATAATCATTATGCTAACAAAATGAAGAGTGTCTTTAAAAAAAGATTCCTGTAGATTATGCACATTTTCTTTTCTATTTATAGACCTCTCTACTTTGTAAAAGCAGCATTGCAAAGGGCATGAGTGTGCATGCAAAGCACTGAATAAATACAAAATTTTCCATAAGCTGTCTGTGCTTTATGGATTTCTTTATAAAAACTGCCATGTGCAAACTCTAAGGCATCACCACTAAACTGAAAAACAGGGAGATAAATCTTGTCACACCTGCAGACTATCCACTAGGAACAGTTAGGTTCTTGCATAGATCACTTGCTGTCCCTGGATTGGGCACGCACTAGCAGTGGTGCAGGGCTTGCTCAAGAAACCCAAAAGCCCGTAGTTTGCAAATATGATCGTTTGAAAATTTGGCACACAGGGCTCCAAATAGGCATCGCTTTCCAAAATGTCCTATGTGTCAAGTATTTGCCAAAATGTGCAATTTCTAAGGACATGTGTAAAATATTTTTTACCTTTAGGCTACTTACAAAGAGTTGAGCCTACAGCATAATGTAACACCAGATTCTAGTTCATTTATTCAGACTACAAGAGACATAGTTCAGGGATGATCTGAATACAGGTTACAGAAACCTAAGTAACAGCTTCAAAATAGAGGGTTTTAAACATCCGACCAAAGTACAAAGGATGTATTCAGATTGTCATTTTTCTATAGTTAACAATAGGGACAATGCGTGAAGCGTAAAGTAGTGATAATTTAAATCAAGATGCTGTTCTAAAACAAAAATTCCTGTCCAAGCACAAATGCTGGACTTGAAACATTTGATGCCCAGCAGGGTGCCAGAACGCATGGCCATTGCGAGACAGCTTAATTACTGACTATTGTTCCAGTCAGTGATGTTGACCATAAACACCATATTCACAGAGGTATTTAGCCACTGATTTCAATGGAAATGAGGGCCTGGATACATCCCACTCGACACAGTGTCAGAGTGCTCCGCAGGCACTGTTTGTCACGGGCATTTCTCCAAGAGCAACCACTTATGCAATATACAGAACTAGCAAAGTATCGCTCTGTGGCAGTAACACCTAGGAACCTACCATCTCATAGTATTTAAAAAACATCTTTTCCAAACCAGCTGGCAATATTTTAATATGATATAGGAAAAGAGATACTTTACAGGCACTGTTCATAATGGCCACATGCTGGGATGAATCTTTCGTCTTTTCTCGGGAGAATTCTATTTGCATAGCAATTCTGAGCAGTTTCTTTCTTTCCTCCTCAAGCGCAGGAAAAAGGCTAATTCCCATGAACCATGTTTGCAATGGGCCTTTTATGTGAAACAAATCTTTCAGTTGACTACTTCTACCGCTATAGTCAGTTTTACACATTTCACTTTAATTACTAGGAAAAGACTAATTATTACTCTGCTTATTCCCTAAATCTCTGCTTTAGGTAAAGGTTACCAAATTATATTAATATTCACTTTACAAATATTCTAGGTGTTTCCAATCCAGTGGAATTTGAGATTTGGTGGTTTTTTCTTGTTATCCATCTGTGTAAAAAAAACAGTTCTTTATAGATTTTAAAGCTAGTTTTCTGAGGGATTTTTTTCATGTTATGTTAATGTCTGCTTTTACAAAAATTGCCGTTCCCCAATGTACTAGTTTGCAAGTATGTAATCATTTTAGGCTTTTGACATTTTTACTTTGATGAATACTTGTACATCAATTTTACATTCAGTGTCTTATTTTGACTTAGCTGGCCCCTAAACTGTTTCTCGAGCAATTTGGTAGCATTTGTGAGCCCAGCCAGTGAGGCTGGGTTGCAACTGATAGTGAAGTGCAATGACTTCGTTCTGTCATGAATTGAGATGCATGTAACGTACCGCTTTATGTGTGACATGTGTTTTTTAAGCTTTCTGGTACTTAAGAATTTCTGCTGAAAGTAAACTACCTCCAGCCCTTCTTGGGATTGATTACTAATTACTTTATGGGACAAAGTCACAGTATTATTAATGGGAGACTGCACAGGTTAACTGGAAGGTTCAGCAGGAAAAGAGGATTGCACTTCACACATTAGTTCTTATGCAGATCTAGAGAGCTAGGGAATGTTTCTGTGCTGCAATAAATGAGAACAACTAAATTACTACATGGGGAGTAGTTACTGATAAGACCAGTTTTCTTCCCCCTCCACTACGCTCTTGCTTCTTTGCCAACCAGATTTTTATTACAGATGTCAGACTTTCCCTGCTGGATTTTGTCTTTGAATTGCAGTGTTTGTTTAATCAAACCCTTGTGTCTAAATGGATTTATGTGCTCATTAAAGACAACCCCTTTGATTACCTTCTCTTGTTACAGGGGAGGCATACAAAAATATGACTATGCAATGTTGTGGATAATATGGACAGAGGAGACACGTGCTTGCTTTTGAATACAATTTTTTTCTTTTTCATCTGTCATTTTAGTGTTCAGTGCAAGTTTTGTTTGCTGTTTTGCATCCCTTTTGCCTTCTCCTACTCCTTTTTTGCCTTCAAAACCTGAAAGCCACAATGGTTTGACCTCCTGCATCAGGCTGTAGCTGGTACGTGAGATAGGATCACAGGCAGAAACAGGCTCACCTTCTCTCTGCGTTCGGATTTCGTTCTCAATTGGAAGCAACAGGGATACATTAGCTGGATGTTCTAAGGTAACAGCCCCAGTTTGGAGTTGATTTGAAGCTGGTTGAATGGACGAATGGGCAGAACTGGCCTGTGTCTGTCTGCGAGGGGCTGTGTGCAGACACATTCACTGTGATTCTTGGGTCAAGCTTCATTCCTCCTTAATAGGTTAAAGCCTGGACATTTAGAAAGATGTCCAGGCTTAATGAAAAAAAAACCAAACCCACAACAACCCAAATATCCAAGTAATAAAGAATTGCTGGCTGTTTACTAGTTTTATAGTTTTTATATATGCAATTATACACAGAGCAGGATCCAGCTAAAGTCAAAGAATGCAGATTAAAGCTGTGGAGCACAAATGAAATCAAAGTGGAATGTGCAAACAGAAAACTGCTGCTGCTTCTTTTTGTTTCTCCTACCTGCTGAAACCCATGACCCCCTCATTAACTTCTGGTGAATTCATTGCCTTTAATCAATATCATAGGCTATTACTTTGTATGTAGAATCTTTTTTTTTTAAGGTGCAATTATGGCAAGTTAGTTCAGAATAACTGAGATGCACAAAGAGTGTAATGAAGAACACCCCTTTTTCCTAACCTCTCTCAGATCTGGTAGTCAAGGTGTGATATTTTGTAAGTGCCATTGTAAACATATATAAATAGTTCAAAAAGAAGAAAAAACCTCTTTGAGGTAGTGTCACAATAGCTAAATACCAAAAATACCAAACCTCTCGCAAATCGTAGAATGGTTTGGGTTGGAAGGGACCTTTAAAGATCATCTAGTTCCAAACCTCCTGCCAGGGTCAGGGACCCCTTCCATTAGACCAGGTTGCTCAAAGCTCCATCCAGCCCGGCCTTGAGCACTTGCAGGGATGGGGCATCCATAACTTCTCTGGGAAACTTGTTCCAGTGCCTCGCTGCCCTCACAGTGAAGAACTACTTCCCTATATCTAACGTAAATCTATCCCCTTTCAGTTTAAAGCCATTACCCCTTGTCCTATCACTATATGCTCTTGTAAAAAGTCCCCAGTTAATTAATTATTAATATAATTAGATAATTACTGACTTTTTGGTTTGCATCATGTGCTCTAACGCTGCATTCATTCTGCATTGTATTACAAGAGGGTGAGAGATCATAAGCCTATTCTTACAACATTTATAGCCTTAGGCCTTTCACAGACATCTTTTGTTGGCTCTGCTGTATTGAGTCTAGATTAATTACTACTGAGTTGCATCCAGAGTTGGTTTGGTTAGCTCCAGTAGAACTACAGAAAATAGTCAGAAAATAGGGCTGATCTGGTCTATTCCCTGGTCTCAAGGCAGAAACACATGCACCTGTTTGGATTTACACAGGTTGCTTTTCTATCGTTTTATCAGAATCCTTTACTTCTGGGTATCCCACAACCTCCCTAAGTGTTGCTTTTCCCTTTGCTACTATAAGAAAGCATTTCCTCACAAGTAAATTAAATTTTCCTTGTTGCAATTAAAGTCAGAGGGATACAGAAAATAGTATGATTTTAAAATTTTCTGTTGAAAATGTGTTTTGACAGACTAGGTTCCTAATAGAACAATTTTTTTTTCATATTAATTGACTACTTTTCCTTTTAATAACAGAAAAATGAAAAAATATAAGGGCAAACAATGAACTATGAACTATTTTGATCTGGAGATACGTGCAGCATCCTTTGAGAATTTTAGGTCAGCTTTTCCCTGATCCTGTTTCTTGTATGGGAGAGGCTCTTTCTGGCATATATTTCTGTAATTCTGGGTAACTAATTGGATACCACACACTGTTTCTAGCCATTCTCCTCCTGTAAACCTATTTGTTTAATTATCCAGGGATACTGGATGCTGTCTAGAAACACAGGACCAAAGAAGACCTCTTATGTCAAGTTCACTCCCCTGCAGTAGCAGGAAATCAAGCAGGAGAGCACATCGGGAAGTCACATGTCAATTCATTCTCTTTCTTCTCAGATCACAAAACACATGATGTTCCTCTAACAGAGGGGATGTTACTCTATCACTGAAAACATGACCGCTGAAAAATCTACCATGGAAGAGAGCAGAGAGCTCAAGAGACTCAAGAGACATGGCTAGCGTGTTAGCACTAGCACACAGAGAGCAAAATGACAGTCTCAGAAAGAGGTTTATGCTCAGGGCTGTCAAAAACCAGGTGGTTAAACAAACCATCCAACCCAGCAGCCATCCTCCATCTGACCTGGAGAAATGTGATGTCTCATCTGACATTTGATATTATCTTTCTGTGTGCAGGAAAGCTGGGCACACACCCAAGGGATTTCTCAATATCCCTAGGAGCACTAGCATGTCACAGAATCACGGAATGTTTGTGGCTAAAAGGGGCGTCTGGAGGTCATCTGCTCCATCCCCACCAACACAAACAGGGCCACCTACAACCGCTTGCCCAGAATCCTGTCCAGAAGGCTTTTGAACTTCTCCAAGGATGCAGACTCCACAACCGCTCTGGGCAACTTGTGCTATCGCTCAGTCACCCTCAGAGTAAAAAAAGTATTTCCTGATGTTCAGGGGGAACCTCCTGTGTTTCAGGCCGTGCCTGTTGCCTCTGGTCCTGTCACTGGGCACCACTGAAAAAAGCCTGGCTACATCCTTTTCACACCCTCCCTTCAGGTATTTATCAAAGTTGCTGAGATCCCCCTGAGCCACCTTTTCTCCAGGCTGAACAGCCCCAGCTGTCTTGGCTTTTCCTCACAGGAGAGATGCTTCAGTCCCTTCATCATTTTTGTGGCCTTTTGCTGGAGTCCCTCCAGTATGACCATGTCTCTCTTGTACTGGGGAGCCCAGAATTGGACCCAGCATTCCAGTTCTGACCTCACCAGAGCTGAGCAGAGGGGAGGGATCACCTCCCTCGACCTACTGGCAACACTCCTCCTATTGCAGCCTAGGATACCATTGGCCTTCCTTGGGGCAAGGGCCCATTGCTGTCTCATGATCAGGTTGGTATTGACCAGAACGCTCAGGTCTTTTCTGCAAAGCTGCTCTCCAGCTGGTCAGCCCCCTGCAGGTATTGGTGCTGGGGGTTGTTCCTACCCAGGTGCAGGAATTGACATTTCCCCTAAACTATGCTTCTCCCAATCTTTAGATGCTTCCAAAAACTGGAGCTTTTGAAGAATATGTTTTTGCTCCTCCCTCAAAAGCCAACCTGTGCAAGTGAGTGAAATCCTAAATCGTATAATTAGTTACTCAAATACAATGGTAATTATCTATCATATCTGTGAATCATACCCACTGTAGCAGACATTTTAATTGTTAGTTCACTGATCAGCTCAGACAATCCTGTCTGTGAGTCAACCTATTTCCTTCTTGAAACAATTTTGGAGTTATCCCCACTAATTTCTTTGGAAAATCCTTTCAGATCTGACAATGAAACACTTCTTTCTAATGTCCTGAGTGGATTAATTGCAGCTTTATTCTCCTTCCCCCAATGGAAGAAGAGTGGGTGGAGGCGAAGGTGGTTTTAGTTTTATTTTTATTTCTCACTATCCTACTCTGTTACAACTAATTGGCAGTAAATTAAATTAATTTTCGCCAAGCTGAGTCTGTTTTGCTGGTGTTGGTAAATGGTGAGTGACCTTCCTGTCCTTACCTCGATCCATGAGCTTTTCATCTTATTTTCTCTCCCTGTCCTTTTGAGGAGGGGGAGTGAGAGAATAGCTTGGTGGGCACCTGGCAGCCACCTAAGGTCAGCCTACCACAGGTGCATAGCACCCCTCATGCTTGCTGAGAGCAACCTGGAGTACTGCTGGTCCCACCAAACTGGGTGATGGTGGCTGCAGTCATCCTTAGGCAAACAGATTTGAGGGCTGTGCACCTAAGCTTGGCTTCTCCCAGGTGACTCCAAAGAGCTTACAGGTCTTGATAAAGTCCAAGGAAAATACTGACAGCTCAACTAGATCATAAGGGAGATTTCTGAAATTGATGGTAAAAGCAGATGGCCATCTCAAAGCTCCTCAGAGGCGCAGAAGGAAAGTGCAGGCCAGCACACTGTGAGCCACACACTGCCTGCATGGTGCTGAACCTCGGCACGCGTTGAGGTGGGAGGTATGGACTCGCAGGGGCTGTGTGCTCCTCTGAAATCACAGTGGCATTTGTACTTATTTTGGCTAGCTGAAAGCATACATACGAAATTGGCCTCATACCAATCATGGATGACATCCTGTACAGGTAGCTGATTTTGAGAAATGAGAACTAGCAGGCTGTTTTGGAGTTTATTTTTCTGTGTCTAGCTTTTTCCCCCCAAGTAAGCAGAAGAAGAGAGGTTTTAATGTTAAACTGCAATGGGTAAAAACTAGGTTAAACATTAGGATCAGGGTTTATGAAGTCCTGAACAATGCAGTGATCTACTGGGGCAATTTATACTAACATCAGAATTAGGAATAAATAAAAAATTATGACATTTAAGGCTACCTCTATTTCTCTGAGGTTCTGCTCATAGCATATTACTTTCTTTCTTTCTTTTTTTTTTTCCCTCAGGAAAATTCCAGAATGGTTTCTTGCAGATTATGCAAATCAAAACAACTATGACTTGATCACTAAGCCAGATCCATAATTCAAAGTCAGAAACAATTGGAATAGCAACCACTTGGAGCAAAATTATCAGTTATCATGAGATTGGACACAGTACTCTTTCTTGGACAGGAATCTGTATGCTGAAGTAAAGGCACAGAGGTCTGATCTTTGTTCCAAAGAACAAATGTATGTTAAGAAAATAAATACATTTATAGGTAAATACAAACTGAAAGAAAAAAATGTATAGGCCAAAGAAAAATGGAAGGGAGGCCAACAACTGCTTTTTTCCCAAGAACATAATGACAGAATCAGAGAATAATTTTGCCTGTGAGGCACCAATGGAAGTCATCTGGTTTGGCCCCTTGCTCAAAGCAGGGTCAATGTAAACCTGCAGGTTGTTCAAGTCTGTGTCCAGCAGGGTTTTGAATAGCTCTGAGTGTGAAGACTTTACAACTCCTCTGGCCAACCTGGACCAGTGTTTGACCATTCCATTTTAGAGATATTTCTAAAGTATGGTATCAATAGTCCATTACCTGTGTCCATAACTAAAGGGTGTAAGGGATGAAGTAGTGTTTACCTATATTGAGAACTAGTATCAGAAAATGTTTTAATCCATGTGTGAAGGGATGAAATACAGTATGTTAAGCAAAGAATCACACTTTAGTGCTAATGGGATGATTTTTTTTGAGTTTATTCAGTTTTGTGGCAGTGAACTGAGGTGGGACCAAGTATGCGAAGCAAAAGGAGGCACCAGCAAATTTTTAAATAAATGCTTCTCAAATCTTATTTTAAAAGTTATTTTTGTTAACTTTGTTAACTGCAGAATGATAATGACCAATGTTCAGGCACTTGACAACTAGTTGTATAGATTTTCTTTCTAGCCACTTTGTTTATTACTACTAAATCATAGTGGTATTTTCTTCTTTTGTTATTCTTTCATAACATTATCTTCCCATGTAAATAGATGCTGACATTTTTTAGGGTTGATACTTCCTTGTGAATGGATAGGGAAGTATGTCTAGGCACATATGCATGCTTATTCCTTTAGCAAGGTATTATCCCTACCATGAAACATTCTGAGACTTCCCATTTCGATTCATTGTACATGTCACAGAAAAGCAACCAAAATAATTATTTTTATATACATAACTGTGCAGAAAACTAGTTCCAGATAAGCAGAAACAGAGTTCTGAAATTACAAAACTGTATTTACCTCAGTAACATATTAGCTTTGAAGTTAGATCCTTCAAATACCTTCAACACTTTAAAAAATAATAGAGAGAAAATTATTACAAGCTTCTTCACTGCTTTTAATCATATATGTAACCTAAAATTGGTTTTGAATAAGACATTAAAGTACAGATTGCAAAGTTAAGTGTTTTGTAATAAAGCCATAAACCTTTGCTCATCAATTGGTGCCATGAGAGGCAGCAAGTGATCTGATGGCAGTTGTTGCCAGAGTGACGATGAGCTGCCAGTGGGATACAGCAGTGGGTAAACAGGGACTGTGTTATCTCCTGCTCGCAGATGGATGGCCAGCCACTGGGCTATGTGACTTTCTCTGGGGGCGTGCAATTTCCTTGCACAAAGTGGAATGAGGATGCTGACAGAAGAGGCTTAGAGAAAATCCAACACAGAATATAAAAAATTCTAACTGGTTGGCAAATCATTTTTCATATGTGGAAGAGGCACTCCAGTGACCTACCTGAAAAACGTGTAACTTTCTTGTGTCAGTTAATCCTTGCCATTTCCCTTGAACTTTGCCACTGCTTAGCTGAACTGCTAACTCCTGCCCCACTGGTTGCTGAAGATCCTTGCTGTAAGCAGTTACCGCTGCACTGAAGGCTGGGTGAGGCAGGTGAATCTGTAGAATAGAACAGAATGGAACAGTTCAGTTGAAAGGGACCCACAATGATCCTCTAGACCAACTGCCTGACCAAAAGTCAAAGCATGTAATTAATGCCATCCAAAGGCCTCTTAAACATTGACAGGCTTGGGGCATTGACCACCTGTTCCAGTGGTTGACCACGTTTTCAGTAAAGAAATGCTTCCTTATGTCAAGTCTGAACCTCCCCTGACATAGCTTTGAGCCATTTCAACAGGTCCTGTCACTGGATCCCAGGGAGAAGAGGTCAGCACCTCCCTTTCCACATCCTCTTCTCAGGAAGCTGCAGAGAGCAAGGAGGTTGCCCCTCAGTCTCCTTTTCTCCAAGCTAGACAAACCCAAAGTCCCCAGCCGCCCCTCACAGGACATGCCTGCCAGCCCTTGCACCAGCTTTGTTGCCCTCCTCTGGATGCATACAAGGACCTTCACAGCCTTCTTAAATTGCAGGGCCCAGAACTGCACACAATACTAGTCTAACTGTATTGGGTTCTGTCCCTGAAAACCTTACAATCATTTCTAAATTTATTATTAATTCCACCAATGAAATTATTCTGGGAATTAGTCCAATGATGTCAACTGCCTGGCCAGAAATGACAAACTAAACAAGATCTTTTGATATGACTTACAGTGCACTGTTTTTGCTTTATGTTTCAAATGACAATGTTATCTACTCAACCCATCAAGTGCAAAAAGTGAAAAGAGGGTAGATGAATATGCTAGCCCAAGTCCCTAGATGCTATCTCCTTCCCTTAGAAATAAACCTGAGCTTTGATATCACTGTTTTTATGATAACGTCTAGCTGGTTGTCATTCTCCAGCTGTTCCCAGCTTGAGGAGTTAGAAGCTGTCAATTGACTGGAAGAATTTTTCTTTGAGACCTGCTACTCTGCTTCAAGTCTGGAAGACAACTTTAAATTTTCAATATTCTCCTACCAGGCGGAGGTAGCCGTAAGAGAGGGAAAAACATGTCTGTTAGAGACTGGCTGCTGTGTCTTATTTTTTTGAAGATGTTTCTACCAAGAAATCATTAGAAATGAATGAGAAGCATGTACCTAACCCTATAAACTATTAATTCCATTGGTATGTCTTTTCAGAATAGACCTTAAAATATAAGATAGCCCAGGTTTGGCAAGAGTCATTCTAAATCTCAAAGTCGGGAAGGGGAAGAGGGGAACCAGTTGCCTAAACAGAGTTGCCTAATGTTATTTGAGGTGGTGCTGTAAGGTATCCCTTCAGGTCCCCAGCTGCAACTCCAAGAGGAAGCAGATTGCTATAGGTCTTGTGTCATATCCACAAGCCCTAAGTTCACTTATTGGGATCTAAAAAGCTATTTAGTTCATCCCAGCAAACACACCTATCTTTTGCCAGCTGAGCATCACTCTAGGGTACACTAGACTGGCCACTGACTGTAGGGGAATATATTGCCCGTATGTGGATACCAATCTTGCAAACAACTAAATTAAAATATCTGAATCTGGAGCTAAACTCTGCCTTTATGGAGCTAAAGCCTATGGTGAGTACATACACAGAGTGTCTCCCCACCTCCTGTTGCAGTCACTTTGGCTGGGTTGCCTGTTCCCCATCCCTTGGATGGGTTCACACATGTCTTATTCCTGCTTTCATGGCTGGCTGTGCCAACCTGCACACACAGAGTTCTAGTTAATTTTAGTCAGGTACTAATTAGAATAGCTAGCATGAAACCTGAAGTTTTTCAGGTTAAAGTAACTCATTCTTTATCCCAGTACTAAGATTCCTGTTATGATTCCCTTTGTTGTCAAGCTGTTCCTTAGAAAAGCTGTCCCTAATTGTGTGAACTTACTGGAGGTGATAAAGTGGGCAAGTACAGGAGAAATGAAATGCTGATATTTTAAATGTCATAGTAAACAGCAATTACTGTTGAAGAGGGTGAAGTAATAGGATGGAGGTTATCTGGAGGTACAGTGAGAAAAGAGATTATCTCTATGAACAGGGAATAAATGTAAGAACGTGTTCAGAAGAATTTTTCTTTTAGTATTTTGTACACATCTAATTTACTTCTATGTAAGTAAGAACATAATGTGAACAAAAAATGAAAACACTTTCCAGTAACTTCACTGCACCCCCAAAAAAGACAGTAACTTCCACAGAAAGGAGAGAGATTTAACTGCAGGTGCTGGAGTTTTTAATCCATAGGAAAACGATTTCAGAGTGATGTTAACTAAGTTAATTAAGTATTAAGTATGAAGATATTAACTAAAAAAAGATTCAGGAGAGATGTTTTGAAATAAAACAGCCCTTCATTTTGTTAAAAATCTCACATACAGAATTCTTTTGTAAAAAGTAAAATTATTTTCCATTAGTGTCTCTGCCTCCTCTTTGATTTACATATTTTTTTATTTTAAATATTATCACTTAAAAACACAGCTCAGAGTTTATCCATGTTATAAAATCTCTGATTGTATAGTTACACTGAAATTATGGCACTTCTAGTAGAGAAGATGCTTGTACCCACTAAATGAGTTCTTTCTACAGGATAATTAAATTACCTACCAGAATGACATAACCTGTCAGGCACAGATTGTGTCTACAAAGGATGGTTCCCCCCTGATTTACATTCACATAGCTATAACAGCACGACTTTGTAGTTTAGATCGGTGTTATTCAAATGAACAGTGCCCTATTCAATCAGAAATTTTGTTGAGTAGGTATTGATATAATTTTTCACAGTGTACAGTATGGCAATGAAAGCAGTTTCTCACTCTGTAAAAGACATAGTTACAGACTTCTTATTAATATTGAATCAAAATATTCATCAAACACTTCTTTTCTCCTCAGCAACACAAAATGAACACTTCCATTTCATACAAAGATTCTGTGATTTAAACTGAGCAATCTACATCACATTAACACTCTCTGCATAATTTCTGCTAAAATTATGTCTGAATTGATTTCACACATAGAAAAGGAAGTCTGTACCTATTTAAAAAAAAAAAACCCAGACAAAAACAAAACTAGAAATACCCATGAGAGCCAATTCTATTCTGTGCTTTAGCTGTGACAGAAATGTAAATCAGCATCTTCCAGGGGATGCACTTTGGATATATTCTCTTTAGCTAGGACTAGTAGAAAATTTTATTTAGCTTCTCTGTGAATATTTTTCAAAGATGTAGCTAGAAATACAGGACTAATAGGAGACAAAACCAGAATATGATGCTGGGCTCCAGCGAGTTTAAATGAAATGGCTGTTAAGTATAGTGAAGTAATATTTTGCAAAGATGTCTTAGGTTTTTTGAGAAACTGCTTTCCTTCTCATTTATGTGTGTTGCAAATGTCCACCGTTGGCATCAAAAGCAATTGCAGAAGAAGAGTTGCTGGAAGAATTTGTTTTGTTTTGTTTTGTATCTTTTCATGAATGTAAAGGAATTGTGATTGGTTGCTTGATCTCAGTGGAATAGAAACATATAAACACATGGCAGAATATGGGAGAACAAAAGTTTACAGACTGACCAGGTTGTGTCTCTGCAAGCAGCAGGACCTGTTGATGTTGCTACAGCAGTAATGGCAGTACTGTGTGGTGCCCAGTCCCGCATCTCCACCTTGTTCTTCTGGTACTGGTGAGGGTGTTGGGCACTTCTGCTCTGGAAAAGTGTGGGCTTAACAAGTCTTTGCAACCCAGCATGTCCTGTGAAACGTGATCCTACAGGTAGTCTCAAATCCTTTTTTCACTTGAATCTAGCGAAGTCCCCTACGTTGAAACTAAATGGAAACATTCTGGTTTGGATTTTTTTGGATTTTTTTCTTTTTTTTTTTCCCCCAACACATCCCCATAACATCACAGCATGGAAGACATCAGCCTTGAAGAGTTTTTGTCACTTCATTTAAATCAAATGTATGTAAAAGAGCTACTGAAATGATCTATGTGTATTACCCCACAGCGTGTGGTTTGGAGGCTGTTCACAGAATTAAATAAAAATTACTGAAAGTGTGATGAGACATCTTTTTTCTGTAAAACAAAATAGTTGAATCTCACAGGATTTTGCTTCAGGAAAGACAATTTCCCTGGGATGTTATTTCATCAGTTCTAAATGATGCTTCCCACTTTTACTGTGATTAACTACAGAATAAAATTGAAAAAGTTTATCTGTTCAAAGAAAAATCCTGTGACCTATCTGACATGTAACGAGACTGTTTGGATGCAGACGTTTGTTTTCAGGACCATTATAAGTATGTTTGGAATATCAACCAAGCCAAGTACTTCCAGCCTCTCAGGGATTTACTTTAGCATTTTTTTCCAAACAGCTTCTTACTATTTTAATTATATGACATGCTTTATAGAAGTACATAGACATTTTTTTATTTCTTATGTTTTACTTGATACATATTTTGATTTCATGAATAGATGCAACAGGGAATCTGAAGATTCCAAGAAAATTACATTCAAATTAAAAAAAAAAAAAATCTATAGAAATACTATAGCAGCCAGTAAATCTAAATCTAAATAATAGAACAGAAACAGAGGTGGGAAGCAAGCTCATTTTTACTGTTATGCCAAAGACTATATCTGAGAGACACAGTTTCTTTTCCATTGTTTATTCATTTTTTCATTGCCTTGGCCCACTGCTCTCCCAGAGCTTCTGCTGCTGATTGCTGACATTGAATGAATCTGCATTCAACTTGGGATGATCAAGCTTAGCCCTTCTCCAGTGAATTCACCATTCCAGCATTCTGTTTAGCTCCAAACATTTTGCTAATTATTTTTTGCCCTTCATTTGCTCCAGGGTCCCCATGCCAATGCCTCCTCCTCTCTGCTTGTGAGAAGCGAAAGATTTTATACCTATCCGCTGCACCCAGTGCATAAATAACAACATGTAGAAGCAAAGCAAATTTCACATGACAGTAGTTTGGTGATACTGAGAACACAATTAGTGCTGCAGATGACCGTGACGATTAAGATTGCTCAGCTCCTTTGCTGCAACTAATACCCTGTAGTATTACTGATTATGCTGTCTGCTTCTTGCATTTTGTTTGCTTGAGCTGGAAGACCGAGAAGTAGCTGTAAAATTAAATGATTGAAGATAAGATGGAGAATCTTACCACTCCATTGTTTTTACTGGTCTAGGCTAATTTATATGGCAATTTATGTTCAATTTGTATTTTCTGAAGAAATTTGTATTATCTCAAGCAAACACGAGTTTTAGGTCTGATTTCAGTGGAAGTAGAGATGCAGCGTCAAGAAAGATGACCAAAAAAATCACATCATAGTAAAGCACATCATAGTAAGTCTCTCTTGTCCGAAGGCTGCTCAGAGGTTGCTGTGAATGAACAGTTTGGCTGAGAATGAACCCAGAAGCTGTCTGTGTTACAAAATCACCATGTATAAACATACTAGCACTGCAAGTAGATATATTACAGAGGAAACAGAGAGAAATAACAAAGAGCGAGACTGAGGAGATGATGTTAGAGAGATAATGAAGATCAGAACCAGGAAATTTTGGGTCGCTCTGCTATGCAGTGTGGCAGATCTAATGTCTCAGTGCAGGACAACTGTGGAGGACCGGTCAGCAGAAGAGAGGTGGCCTGGAGATAACTGTTGTGGTTCCCATGTATGAGAGGGTGGAGCTTTGCATACCCTTACACAAGGTGCCTGGCTGGCGCCTTCTTGGTAGAAGCGCTTAGGCCCATTCACTTCACCCAACTGGAATCTCCTCTGCAATTTTTCAGGTGATACAACCATCACCCAGACTTATTCTTCTGGACTCAGTTATCCAATCTGATAGCACCGAACCTTTAATATTCAGCCCTTTGCCCCTCTGTCAAGCTGTCCCTCAAAATATTTATGTGTTGCTTTAAGAAACACTACCTACATGCCTAGAAATTCTGTCTCTGTAAAGAGTGTATGAATGAAGAGGCCGGTGTTTTTAGGCTGACTGTGCCTTTGCTGTGTGAGATGGTATCTGTAGGTACCAAAGATTTTAAAAAAGTGATTCATTATCAACTCTATCTGTTCCTGCTAATAGCACAATTGGATTAAACCCCACCTCAGTAGCCAGAAGGATATTTTCACATGCGAAGATAAATGGGAGTGTTTTCCTGTGTGGCTCTGTGGAATCTCCCTGGGCAGAAGCTTTCTCTTACATCTATCTAGGAACATGTGATATTCTGGGATTCTTGTCCTCTGAGAGTTAAAAAGAGAAAGACCAAATCTCTTTCTGTGTCTCAGAGCTTATAGATTATTCACGAATAAGAGTCACTTAATGCTGGTTCTGCTCACAATTTGAATGGATGTAGGGCAATTGCTTCTTGCTTGCTTCAGTATTGGAAAAGTTTAAGGCTTGGCTTTATGAGATTTCCCTTTCAGGATATAACAAAACATCAGAAAAATAAATGTAGGGTCTACAATTTGTGATTGCAGTGAAGAAAATTTACTTCTTCTTATCAGCAACAGTGTGATAGATATTGATCACATAATGTAAATCCACAAATTAGGTTCTAAATTGCAAACACTGAGGGAAAGAGGTTGTTCAAATATATGATGCCCACTCGTATGAGTGCCAGATTTGAACAATGCAAATAACAACAGTAATGTCTTCATAATAGACAACACAAAAGTATTGTGGGAGATAAGATGGGTTTTAAATACAATCTAGCCTAACCTCAATTATGTTTCATGAGGTATTAGCATTTGTCTTCTCTGTAGTGCACTTGGTACTTTATAAATATTAAAAAATGAAAATACCATTTTCATATACCTAGCAGCTATGAGCATCATTTTGAAAACTTCGTTTGCCTGAATAGGCTCAATTGTATACTTATCGAGTAATTCAACCACGAGGGGAAAGTTAATAATTAAAGCACTTCTCCTCCTCCTCCTCAAAAAAAAAAAAAAGCAGCCAATATAATTTCTAAATAGCTAGAAGTATTTGCTTATGTCAGTTTGACTCCCTTTTATCTTTTGAAATAATAACAAACATAACCTAAAGCAAATTTAACTATCATTCTAGCTACCTATCCATCCATATAAGAATTATGTCTAGCTAATTGGAACTTTGTATTACTATATTCAATGGTATCACTGTAAATATTATCTTTCCCAAGGTTGTGTTCTGTGGCTGTGGTACCACAATCTGATTTAAACTTTGTTGCTTTATTTACATAAATATTATTTGACTTCCTGTTTTGTTTGATACAGTCATGAGAAGTAAAGGTGCAGCTATTGGCTAATGGGGTGACACCTCAGATGTGAAGGACAGTGGAACAGAATCACAGAATCACGGAATGTTTGTGGCTGAAAGGGGTGTCTGGAGGTCATCTGCTCCATCCCCACCAACACAAACAGGGCCATCTACAACCGCTTGCCCAGAATCCTGTCCAGAAGGCTTTTGAACTTCTCCAAGGATGCAGACTCCACAACCGCTCTGGGCAACTTGTGCTATCGCCCAGTCACCCTCAGAGTAAAAAAAGTATTTCCTGATGTTCAGGGGGAACCTCCTGTGTTTCAGGCCGTGCCTGTTGCCTCTGGTCCTGTCACTGGGCACCACTGAAAAAAGCCTGGCTACATCCTTTTCACACCCTCCCTTCAGGTATTTATCAAAGTTGCTGAGATCCCCCTGAGCCGCCTTTTCTCCAGGCTGAACAGCCCCAGCTGTCTCGGCCTTTCCTCATAGGAGAGATGCTTCAGTTCCTTCATAATTTTTGTGGCCTTTTGCTGGAGTCCTTCCAGTATGTTCATGTCTCTCTTGTACTGGGGAGCCCAGAACTGGACCCAGCAATCCAGTTCTGACCTCACCAGAGCTGAGCAGAGGGGAGGGATCACCTCCCTCGACCTACTGGCAACACTCCTCCTATTGCAGCCTAGGATACCATTGGCCTTCCTTGGAGCAAGGGCCCATTGCTGTCTCATGATCAGGTTGGTATTGACCAGAACGCTCAGGTCTTTTCTGCAAAGCTGCTCTCCAGCTGGTCAGCCCCCTGCAGGTATTGGTGCTGGGGGTTGTTCCTACCCAGGTGCAGGAATTGGAACTTCCTCTTGTTGAACTGTTTGAGGTTCCTGTCCCAGCCTGTTGATGTCCCTCTGGATGGCAGCATGACCCTATGTGGTCCCAACAAGATGATAGTCCTGCACAGATTTCTAACTCATGTTTATTCCCCATACTGCATGCAATGCTATAAAGGTACTTCAGAGAAGCATCCCAGCCTGTTAACTTCCTAGAAAGGGTTTTGTAAGCTTCTGTTATTGTTCTACAGATCTATTGTTCAAATCATTTGTCATTACATAGCTCTCATTTGAAATTATGGGCCTTCGGATTTCACCAGCATCAACCATTCCTGCATTTTTCTTGGATCTAAGCCACCTGAGTTGGCAAAATGAGCTGGCATTTCTGGTTTAGTGGTACATCCCAAGGCATCTGAATGTTATTCACTAAGAAATCGTGTTCCAATGTGGAGCACAGTACTGTGTGCTAAACTGAGGAGCAATCTGATATTGTTGAACCAGATTTCAATAATATGAAAATGATCACTTTTTTCCCTGCTTATAGAAACACTGTTGAGAGATTTAGAGCTACTGCAGAAACAAAACCAGCAAATAACTTGTGTTATGTTCTATATTTATTGCAAAATTTCAGTTCAAGAGACAATTAGGGTAATACAACTCTTACAAAAAAGCCTAAGACATTATCAGCTGACACAAAATCTTAACCCATAAGTACAACTGCTCTTTCTGTAACCCATGGGACAAATCATCAGTGAAGTGAAATCTATATAGGACAAACCAACATTTTATGCCATCAAGACTCTGATTTATAATGCACTGTGATTCATCATAGCAATTTTTTTCCTTCTTTCGCGTAGAACCGCTCAGCTGAGTCCCCCCACTTCCAAATCTAAATACATACAATGCATCACCCAGAGTGATATATCATTATTAAATCAGTTTTCTGTAGTCTCACTAAAAGTTCATGCCTACACCCTTAAAATCCAAAGTAATTTTCCTAGCATAAGTCACAGCAATACATGCTCTACAACAGTAACCCTGCTAGAACAGGTAAGGTTATACTTGCTGAATAGCAGTAGTAAACCAAAAATAAATAAAATTAAATGTGTTTATATGCAGTCAATATTTCTTGAAAATAAATATTTTAAAAGATACAGATTGTGGGTAGACAAGTAGCGATAATTTGAGCCTATGAAACAACAAATTAAACAACAAATAATATATTCAACTTTGCGCTTTGAAAGAAGAAACTTTGGAATGTAAAAACAAAAGATGAAATAAAGTGCTCGTATACTTTAGCTGTATGCAGAAGAATATTGCTGCTGACTACTAGTGCATGAGTTATGTAGAGCGACTTTCAATCAAAACTCTCTCACTTTTTCTGTATCTAGGAGTGGTTATCATGGGAAAGGCAAAGACAGAAGCCTGATTTAACAGAACTAGAGGAAAAAAGATGCTCTCATTGGATTACTTGCTTTTTTTTTCTGTGTGACACACCAGATGCTGGCGAGCTGGCAGATACAGAAGGAAAATAGTTCTGTGCCAGCCATATGTGGGTGTTTGCATATGCAAGACTGTATTGCTCATGCTATACACGCTTCAACAGCACAAGTGAGTCCTATGCTTCATGAGGGGAGTTTCACACAATTTGTTTCCATTAGACTACAATTTGCAATAATAGTTTTGTAGCATAAGTGACATGCACAAGAAAAGAAATAAGACAGCAGAATGCAGTGCAGTGGCTATAAAACTTCTTGGGTTTTTTCGGTTCTTCTTAGCTGTTATTTTGCTTTTCCTCTTCTTCCTCTACCTTGTGTTCTTAGACTGACAGGGGATACTGATTATTTTCAGTGATGACAGTCATTGCATTTTATTTGGGCTGGGTAATCTTTTTTCTCCACAGCCCTGAGTTGGAAGGACAGTGTCTTCCTTGCATAGCAAGATATTTTTAATCTGACACTAATAATAAAGGAACCATTACTAATGTTCATGAATACTTGTTTAATTCTTCCTCTGTCATGCAGGCTGATAGCTCTACACAAACGTAGCCCTGTAATCCTGAATGACTTGGAAAATGACCAGAGGGCATGCAGGAGGTCTGATTTTGAGATTCACCTCAGGGAATTAGCAATTTATTGCTTGATGAAAGAGAAAGTTTGCCATCCAAAATAAAGATGTACTCTGTATGAAAGTAAATGAATGACCTTTCTAACAGTCTTTGGACTTTCTTGGGTTAAAGACTTTAGTTTTATATAGAACTTATTTGCTAGTAATTATTGTACATATTCCAGATAAGACATATTAAAATGTCTTAGAATTTTGCAAAGATTGTTGTGCTGCCCTGGAATGAGAGGTCTCCTAGCACAAATACATGATTTTCTTCAGTGACACAACTTGCATTAAAGCCAGGCTCTCGACTTTAAAAACAGGAGCAATTTACATTTCCTAAGAATTTATTTAAAGCATGTCAGGTTTTGTCTGTTGGATGTTGCAATTAATGGACATCTGAAACATGTGAAAATGCACTTAACTAATACTGTGGGCAACTGGCATTATGTAAGAGTACTAGATCAATTTGCCTTTTATGAATAATAACAGCACATCATTTAGACCTTAGGAGAGCCATGGCATTCACTGAAGGCGTGAAATATATAAACCTCACTCAGTACTTTTACTCTCATATCATTGTTTTACTTTTTTATTATTATTATTATTGTTACTACTACTACTATTACAACAACAACATTGATTATTCTACCTGGGGAATCTAAATCTGAATTATTGATCTTAAAGCTTCAGATTGAAATATTGCTAACACTGTCAAGATGGAACCAGCTTGGTAAACGGGTGATTCAGCTGCAATTATTTCCTGCAGGAAGACACACTCCTCTTGAGCTACAGGCCATGAAATGAAGTAAAACATGACTTGCCTTATCCCAGTTTTCAGTGACATGAGAAATATTGCCTGCAGAGATTAATTCTTCAAGGATCAGTGTGTTTGAATGAATATCATAATTCCTCTTTTTCATAGAGTCTACCTTCTCCAGCATCTTCTCTTTGCTAACTAAGAGGGATTTTTTTGGATGATCTGTTTTAGTCACAATATTTTTACTGAAGATTCTTTTGACTGAGGAATATTTAATCTCTTCCTCACTTTTCTGAAACTGGCAATTGCTGCAGAAGAGAGGCATGGTAGTCTTCTAATTATTAGCACTTGCACAGTTGATAATATGTCCCTTGGTATAACAGCTCTTTCAAAACCTCTTATTTAAGGGTGGGTAAATACTTGTCTGGAGGATTTTCTCTCTTCCTCTTTAGAGAAGAACTAGATTAATTATTTAGAATCACAGAATCATAGAATGTTTTGGGTTGGAAGGGACCCCTGGTGGTCATCTAGTCCAACCCCCCTGCAGTGAGCAGGGACACCGCTAACTAGACTTCATAATTTCCTTTCTGTGCAGTCAGCCAAACACTCTAACTCTTAATTATAAGGTCTCAAGACCTTGTTATTTTTATTAACTTTCTGACTCCAACTCCCATCAACAGCAAGCACATCTTTCTTTTGCATTGTTTCAATCTGTTTATTTCTGTCCCACTGTTGCTGCCAATCACTGTGAACCCTCCAGTTGTTTCATTTTGTTTCAGCAAAACAAAGTCAAGTGAATCTTCAAGACCTTTCTTTACTCTGTTCCTGCCTAACATCTACTTCTTTCTGTAGTACTGCTAAATTTCTATTTTGGCCCCAAACTTCCTTGTCTACCTATTACCTTTTGGACAAAAACCTTAGCATCTTCTTCCAGGCTATCACTGATTCAGAATATAGCAATCCATAAGGAAGACCCGTGCTGCCAAACGTTATCCAACAACTGTTCATGGTTTACAGAGGAAAAAAGAGACAGTAAGGATCTCTCAAGAACTGCAATAACAAAAAGCACAACTAGTTCATAATTTGTTTGGTGTCATTTGTTTCTCTCTCTCTTCACATTTTGCATAACAGTTCTCTTTCAAAGTAAGCTATCCCTTAGGGCAGGGAGCATGACTTTGTATGTAAAGCTATAGTTCTACAGTATCTTACAAAGTGTCCAGTCCCTAAGTAATGCCATAGTAATAATTTTGGAAAGCATTATTTTCCTGTATCCTGTCTATGCATATAGCATGTTGCTGTGAAAATTCAATAGTCACTTTCAGACTTTAGTTGTTGTAGACAACTTAAATTTTAATTCTCAACCAAATTTTAAGTTTATTTAAAATCTCAGAACTTTCCTCCCAGATTGAATTTAATTTGTTTGCTTCATCCTGAGTGTGTGCTTTCAGTCTCCTAAGGGTGAAAGCCATCTGTCTTGTGATAAATCCAGTGTAACATAGAATAAGGGAAGACACCTACCTGGAAGGGGCTGGAGGGGAAGCAGAGCACTGCAAAGGAGGACAGTGTCTCTCAGCAGATTTGTGGCAAAGCTGGGAGCAGGACCATCTCTTGTAACTCCCAGTATTGGGACCAAAATTACTCTTCTGAAATTGCTACATGGGAATAATCTACAGAAATTGTCTAAAATAATCTCTTTTAAATTACTGAAAAAATTTGCAAGCTTTTTAGCAGGAATGGTGCAGTGCAAAGTCAGCTCAAAAGGAGTGCTGATCCCAAAAGAAGGAAATCCACTGAAAAATTAGAGATTGTGAGAGGTAGAACAAGTGCAATGTTTTTGTGCATGCATTTGAATAAGCATAGAGCATTTGTAGTATATCCTAAAACACTGCAGAGATTCAAGTGAAGGCTGAAAAGTATTCACTTAAATAAAATATAAATATATATAGCATTTTAACTCAGGCATGCAACAACACTGTTGAGTGACATTATAATGCTTTTTCTATTCATTCAGAAATGGCTGCTGGCAAATACTCAGTACTTGGGCTTGGAATAAAATTCAGAATAACTATTGCCTGCTACATTCTCTTAAGGACATCAATTAGGAGATTCAGAACATGCTTTCTGATGAGCAATAGCTTCTCAGAGAAACACACATATTTACTGGGAAAATAAAACATTTTCAAGATTTTATGTTTTTCTCTTTCTTGTTCCTGCTTTTTCTTTCTTTTCTTTTTTCCATTGGAAAAGGCTGAAATAACTGTGTAAAATGGTGTTCAGCCAAGAGTAGGTTAAAATTATCTTTTAAACCAATGAATGAAACAATCAGTCTAGTGCTCTTCTGCAGGCTATTAAATGGACAACCTCTGTGGAGATTTCTGAATGAAATAAAAACTTTTAAAAATTCCTCTTTAAGAAACGAGAATGCAGCCTATGTCCTTTAGTCAGTGCATTTGTGCGGGACAGATCTATGGCCTTGCCCTGTCTTGCTTTGTCCCCAATCCTGTGGGTCTGATAATGCCATGTAGGAGGATGCATTTTACTGTTGGCAGTTCCTATTTTTCAGGCTATGTCTAAAGACAGCATTCCAAGGCCACAAAAAGAAATTTGAGGAAATCTCAACACAGAAGCCTGGAAGTGGGCAGCCAGTGCCTTTGTAGCCACATCACTCTTCCACTGCAGAGACCAACTGTCAGCTGCAGGGACTTGTCTTCAGAAATTTTTGGATCAGCCATAGGAATACAAAGATTATGATCACATGTGATCTTTACATAACATCGTGGGGTGTGGAAAAGCTTCTTGTAATCTTGTGTTTCCATCTTTTAAATTGAAATAGGCAGAATGTAAACACCAGTTTAATTTTTTTTTTTTTTCATTTAAATTAATGTACAGCTTTCCTATTTTTGTTCACTGGTTAAAGTGTTAAATAAAATTCAGCTTAGCTGCCAAGTCCCCATCCCTGGAGGTATTTAAAAGATGTGTAGATGTGGTGCTCAGGGACATGGCTTAGTGGTGGACTCGACAGTGTTAGGTTAACAGTTGAACATGATGATGTTAAAGGTCCTTTCCAACTTAAATGATTCTATGATTCTGTTATTCTATGCAGTTCCAAACTGACATTTGGTCCATTTGGAATATTTCATAGAAGGGCCATTTAAATAATAATTTTTCCAGATAGATAGAATGAGCCAATGTATTTCATAGTTAAGTGGTTTTGAGATAGTGTGGGTCAAGCTCAGTCATCAGCACTGCTAATAAAATGGGGAAAATGTAGCTGTTGTGTTTGGTGAATTTTTCACTGTTTACACTATTTCATATAAGAACAATTTGCCCTGCCAATTGTATAACCTCTAGCTTTTGTTTCTAGAAATGCACAGCCAACAGTGCTAAAGATTTTCCATTATTGTTTCTTTTCAATGAATAGGATTTGGTTATCACTTTGATGTTTATGCATATTTTCCAATTATGTCTCCTAGCACTTTAATGAACAATGGTGGAAGTTATATTTACCATATCGAAATTATCTCATTTTAAGCTCTTTTAGCATATATTTTTCTCATTATTCTCTGTCAATTTCACAGCCCCTGTAACTTTCCAAAACCAACTCTCAACTATTCTGCATATTCACTATCAAAGTCCATCTTGATAACACTACACTCAAAATCTTGGTATGGACAAAAGGGAACAAACTTTATTTATGGAGCTGAGACATTACTGTTAGTCTAACTTTAACAGTGTAATCAAAACAGAACAGAGAGTTTTCATGAGTCCAGTTGCAATGATACTAACACTCATAGTCTAAATTAATCCAGAAAGGTCTCATTAGTAATATAGTGTAAAAAGTTATTCTAGAATTTCCTAGCATCTCTGCCTTCTTTTTGGCTGAAGGTGTACTTGACCTTCCAATGTTGCTCCGATGATGTCCCAAAGGTGATGTTTCAGACTTCCCCAGGAAGACCAGGAGGAACACTTTACAAAGAGGTGACATCATCCTTCCATCTTCACAGGCTAAGTGTCATGTTCATGTCTCATTTCTCTTTCTCCTCAGTGTCTAGTCTGCTTGTTTGATTTGGGGTTTGGTTTTTTTTCCTTAAGACTGGCACCTCACATGCTCTCTCTTTTCATTGGTTCCCAGTTAAACTCTTTTCCATTCTTGTTATCTTTGAAACCAGTTGTAAATTATTCACAAGGCTGCTCTCCTGAGGTGACTGTGGCATGACCAACGTGGTTTGTGTTTGCAGTCTGGGACCTCCTGCCATCACGTCTGTCTGCACTCTTCCCCACCACATTGTGTTCTAGAGTCATGGTTCCAGTTGCTGCTTCTAATTGCTGTTAATTAAACCTAATCTAACACAAATTTAGGCAAGAGTTACTTGACTGATAGAAAACTGCTATCATAGCTAAACAAACTCTGTGTTCTCAGGCCAAGACCAGCCCAAACAGGTCCAGAGACCTTGAGGCATCAAGTCACTACAAAGCATATGGGCCTTTATTAGCAATAGCAAAGTTGTATTTGCCAGGCTATGAAGTTAATTCTGATGATAAGTATGTGCTATATTCTGCTGTTTCAAGACATCCTTTTAAAAAGAGATGTTTTGGTAGAAAAAGCAAGTTTCCAAATTTCTCTTGTTCACATTTTCCTGTTTCATGAATCAATTTAAAACAGCACAATAGAAAAGCCTGAAGTATCATCTCACTTCGTTCTCTTATTTTTTAATAAGGTATTTTTAAATTGAGTAGTCATTTGTATGTACAGATAATTCTGAACACTTTTCCCATTTCTCTGAAAACATTTGTCAAATATTAATTTTTTCCCATAGCTTTATTTCTAATACCAGTTTAAGTTCCATTTAAAAAAATGCTTAAGTTTTTATGTGTGTACTTTATTAGAATATTTTAGTAAAGAAGTCTGAAATGCAATGCTTTTACATTGCATTTAAAGCAAACATACATTCTGCTTTTCTGTTTAATGTTGACAGCTCACCAGGTTATCCTCTTTTGTCTCATTAAGAATGTTACACAGGGAGATTTTTTTGCAAGGATTGAAGGTAACCTTTCTGACTGATTCAAACTTTGTATTTTCTACTAATAGCTTTCAGTTCCCCAGGCTGGTTGGAAACCCTGAAAATGCACAATAGGACATGCTAATGTTTATTCAGCATTTGCTCAAACAGTGGCAGCTAGCCCAGGAGATTCCTATGACTAATGGTATTATTAATAATAATTCAATATCTCGGGAAAGATTTGCTGTACTATGAGAAAGCGGTAGGAAAATTAGCCTTTTAAATCGAACACTGTGCACGAATGGGTTGTGCTGGTATTGCAGACCTGTCACATTTGATGTGGCCACTGGAAAGTCTGAGCAGAAGGTGGGAAGGAGTCCCTCAGTCCCTCTTGCCCTGAGTAATGTCTCCTGGGATCACAAGAACTGCTTCATTTTCCCAAAAATGATGGTGTGTGTGTTGGCAGAGCCTTTCCTTGTAACCATCAGATAACTGCAAAAAAACTAGGTATGAGCTGCATTTCCAGAATCTCTTCAGCATTTAGTAATCTTTTAGTAATCCAGTAACCTTTACCAAAAAGGGTGTAGAATTCATAGAATCATAGAATGTTTTGGGTTGGAAGGGACTCCTAGAGGTCGTCTAGTCCAACCCCCCTGCAGTCAGCAGGGACACCGTTAACTAGATCAGGTTGCTCAGAGCCCCACCCAACCTGTCCTTGAATGTTTCCAGGGATGGGGCCTCCACCACCTCTCTGGGCAACCTGTTCCAGTGTTTTACCACCCTCATTGTAAAGAATTTCTTCCTTATATCTAGTCTAAACCTACCTTGTTTTAGTTTAAAACCATTACCCCTTGTGCTGACACAGCTGTCCCTATTCTGCATGTGCTCAATCTTTTGGAAACTGAGATGATTTTGTATGATTATTTATTCTTGGTCTAACTACCTCAGGGGACCTCTAGCCCTGTAGGAGGAGTAGCAGAAGAAGGAAGAGTAAACGGAGTTGTCATTATTGCAGGGCGGCCTCTGTGAGGAGACGCCTGGCCTGCGCTGTGCCGGCCATGGCTGCTTCCATCCAGCTCCAAGGGCTGACCACAGCCCCCATCCCTCACTCCTCTGTGCCATGCCGTGGTGGGGAGATAGAGCAGTTGGGAATGAAGGACGTAGGATTTAGAGATAGATTGGTTTGAACCCTAAAATATGTTGTAGCTCGACTCCCCATTCTGGACTTACCACATGGTGTAAACCAAGATCATTCTTGGAGTCTTCTCTACATCCATCAGTTTAGGTCTACACTAGCAAGTTAAATAGGTGGGCAACTGCTCTTTGGTTTGAACACCAACTGGCATTGAATGACCTGCAATTAATTAACGCTATTACTTAAGCTTCTTAACCTTGCAGACCAGGGTGGTTAATTGGCAATTGTTTGTGACCTCTGCTATCTCACGAACCATGCCTGGGAATGATTTGGGAGAGTGCAAATTTGCACAGTCCAAAGTGTAACAGAGACTGTAATAACAATTAAGACATAGATGACTCAGTTGCATCTGAAAAGGTTTCTTGCCCCCCTTTACTTATGCATATAGAAGTAATTTTGTACTTCATGATTTTATTACTTCTACTTTATAGAAGTAATTTAAAGGCACTTACTGCACTGACACTCCTGTTTAAATTCTTTCTACAGTATTTGCATATCTGCTTCTGGTAAAGGTCCAGAGTCCATGAATCTTCCCACGTCTTTCAAATTTAAGTGTCAGGTTTCAAGACCCGTCTCTCAGTTTTGAGCACTGTAATTACGGTACTCTTGATTCTTCAGTTCTTGTCATCTGAGCAGCAGTGTAGGGTTTTTTGTGTGTAAAATATCAGTCTCAAGGTAGCAGCACACAGAAAGGTGCAATTTAGTTGACAATCTTCATCCTCTTTTTGACAGGATTAATCTTACACCTCACATATTTATTTCAAATAAATTACCTTTTTCGCTGTGTGTAATTGCACATTACTAACTTCTCAGGGGGTGTTTTATGAAAAGCCTGCTTCTGTTGTTAAAAGCACTCCTGTTTACAATCCCTTGTCTGTGCTAATTGCAATCAAATAAAACTGCTAGGAATTGAATATCTCATTACATGGGGGTTATTTAAGTTGCACTATGGCATGGAATTCAGTTCTGCCTAAAAAAAATATAATTATAAATGTAAAAAGGTGAAATGTATGTTAATAATAACAATTATACTCAGTATGCATCTTAGCTGAAAGTAGAGTCTTTGTTTTGAAGCTGCTAGTCCTAAGGCTGTTTCCACATGCTTCTGTTCTCTCCCCAAATTTCAGAGATTGTGGGAAAAAAAGGTTACCATTAATCTTTGATGCAATATTTCATTTTTGCAGGGAAAGTCTTCTATATGATCATTTTTTATTCAGTAGGTACTAACTGTATCAATTGTATTTTGGACAAACTTAAACCTTTAAAGACTTCAGTTTTGAAATCCACCCCTAAAACCAGCTAAAAGGAAGTGGAATGAGTGTGATACAACAGCCGTCTCAGCAGGATTTAGCTTTAACACAGAAACTGGAGGTCTTGTGTTAGGTACTCTGCAGCAACCTGAATGTCCTGGTGACAGAAGTAAGAAAGGAATTTTGGAGATACAGGTTTTCAACAGATCTCATAGTTCCTTTGACATGGAAGGTTTTCCTTTCCCTCTCTTATAATTTTCCTTTGGTTGAGAACTGAATCCAACCCTGCTACATGGACATCAAAAGAAGTTCTGTGGCTGTGTTCAATGGAACACAATCTTTTAAAGTCTGGTCAGCTCCTTGGAGGCAGAGATTGCATCAATATGTATGGTGAAAAGGTGCCTAGACAATGAATGAGAACTGAATATTTTCTTGGCTTTTTGAAGTGATACCCCACTTACATTACTGTTGTAATCTTCTCCAATGTATGTGTACTTCTTAATCTTCATAGTCTAGTCCTGTCTAGTGAGTGACATTTTATATTCTGATAGGAATTGTTTGGTGGGTGACAAGTTTAATATTCTATGTTGAATTGTTATGAAGTAAAAATGTAGATAAAAGATAAAGACTTAGGCTTTTTTTTTTCTTTGCTACTTACAGTAAAGGGTGCACATTTAGAAAAATAGGAATCGTCTTTTAAGTCAGACCAATCTGTTTTATTCATTCCATGACAGGGGTCAATACTAAAGATCTCAGCATAAGACACAAAGGTCTTCTCTAAATATCCAGTAATATGAAATCTTGCTCCCAAGGTTTATCACCAGCTTTGAAAAGGTAGCAATTTTTGCTTACTTTCTGACATAGAAGAATTAAGAAGAGCTGAAGGGAGGCAGGGTTTCAAAACTTGACCAATAACTCTTAAAATCAGAGATTTTTAATCACTTTCAGTGGAAAGTTGAATCAGACCCATGAACTCTACACAATTTTACATTCTTATTTTGCCTCTACGTGTCTACATTTCTCATGTTTAACTAAACTGCACAGTGCACAAAAATACATGCACTTTAATTTTTTTCCTGATCCTCTATTAAGTGAAGAAATCTCTGACTTACCTTTCTGGTTCTACTGCTTATTCTGCATAACTTTATCATTGCTTCCTTGTCTCCATGTCTCCTCTGCAATCTAAATATTACTTTTTTTTTTAATTTTATGCTACACAGAAATCCTGTCAGTCTATTTTTCTCTGGTAGAAATGGACTTAGATCTTGGATTAGATAAACTATTTTTCTTTTTGATCATCTGACTTTGTGCTTCAGAGTAACTTCAGAGGTCAGACACTCTCCTGACATTGCAAAATGCCGTTAGGTAAAAATGATCCAGATTATATATCATCACCTTTTTAGATAATGTGTTTATTATGCCACTTCTTGAGTCTGTACCAGGCAACCACAAATTTTAATTTAAAACTGTTATTTCCTTTATGGGGCTTATCATCCTACTGGCACTGCTCTTTACTCCTCCCTCATGTATTTCATTGCTACAAGGTATTTAAGAAATGAATTAATTTGGAAAACTTTTTCTAATTATTCTATCATGTTACAACTATTTTGACTAAGAGAGGGCATAGTTGAGGTAGTCTAGATTTGAGAAAATTATTTTGGAAGAGTTGGAAATTCTGCATCCAACAAATTATTGTTTCAGTGCAAGGGAAAATGCATATTGATTTTGATAATTTCTTTTTCTTTTTTTCCTATATCGCTCTATCACTTTCATTGCTGTTATTACCAGTTCATCCACTTGCGCTGCCATTGTGCTAGCCACTAACTTAACCCCTAATAAGAAATCACATCCCTTTACCTTTATTAAGTCACCTACAGAATAATATAAAAGATGCTTCCATCTGCATATTTGGTCTTCTCTCACGTAAGACTGCAGGATATGGAGAAGCCAGCAACATGGAGTTCATAATATGATCCCTTTCCTAGCATATCTGTCCCTTTACTGGGCAGATCTATGAGGCAGATTTATTTTCATACTCACCTGTCAAGCACTGCCAGTAAAGTTAATTCTTCAGAAGTAGCTTCTGTTTGCAAATTTTGATCTTGCTGCCTTTTACCTCATGACAAAACATTGTATTGCACTTTTGAACCACAAATTCCTTGCAGCTTTGCAGGCTGCGTAGGCTATTAGAAATGACCATCCTAATTTGCACGCAGGGACAGCAAGGTACAAGGAAAAGGAGTCTGTTCCTTGAGGATAGAGCTTGCTTTTAATAGCAAAGCATGCTTCCCTGTCACTCTTTCACTTCTTACATCAAAAGCTACATTAATGTGCACCCAAGTGAATCATTTGGAGCTAAATGGATTTATCCAGGTGTAGAGCAGAATTTGACTTGGTGCTCTTACCTTGTGTGTATTCTCCCACTTTATGGAAAAGAGACCCAGGCAGAAATTAAGATTTACTGTCACTAATTTTAGAGCTCATTTTGAAAGTTTGGCCAATGTAGTACATTTATAACTGTTAAATCACAAACTTCAAAAGTATCAGCTCCTCGTTATGAATATTTTAAAGAAATTAAGTAACCACACTATTTTATGCTGTTCCTAATGCTAACTTAATTAAGTCTTAAAAGAATTTAGCAAGCTTAACCAGTCCTTCTGGAGGCCGAAAAACGGATTGTTTAAGCATAGAAATCTTCCTGAAAATAGAGGTGGTAGAATATTTGAGTCTTTACTTAGAGAAAAATTACACAGGGACATTTAAAGTTGGGATAAACAGCATATCCCTTTTCTCCCACTGAAGATGTCAGATGTTAGATTTTTTTTGTTAAGTTGTTAAGTAATTTTGCTCCTATCTTGTGTGAGCATTACTGTGTTTTCAGTGGTTGCTTACTCAGTAGCACTGGTGAGTAAAGCAGTCTCAATTTCCCTGATGAAGTAAGCATAAAGGTGGACAGCTACAAAAGTATTGGTGGTCCAGAAATGCAAAAAGAATGATGTGAGTGTTTAATTTCGCTCCTTTATTTCCATGAATTAGTCACAAGTTACACCAATTACCTACAGTAGATTTCAACGTGCAGATGAAGGTAAACTGTATTGAAAGACCTCTCAAACAAATGAAAATAAAAGAGAAGAGATGAAAATAGGCAGTGTTGATAGAAAGCTATTCAATACATTGTGTTAAAAAAAGAAGTGGGTATGAAGAGACAAGAAGCTGTGATGAGAACAGGAATATTGCAGGTAAACTATAAGAGAAAAAAAATTATAATGCATATGTGCAAACCCATAAATGACTAAAAGGAAATATTCAAAGTAGCTTTTCATAATGCTGTGGCTTCCATCTAACAAAGAACATACCTGGATGAAAAACATTAAATTTAACATGTGAATAAGGATACCAGCTCTCTTCTCAGTTCTGCAGGTCCACCAAGAAGCAGCAATAACTTGGATTCCACTATGAACTTAATCCTAAACCTGAATTCAAGCCAGGGGACCTTTTCTGGTATGAAAACAGAATATACAGTCACTGAAAAGTGTGTTTCTACTGTAACATTGGCTTGGTTTGTAGTTCTTGCCAACATTTGTAATTATAGCATTGCTTTACTGTTATCTTTTCACTTTTTCATTTTTTTTCCCCATCACAGTGAGCCAACCCTACCCCAAACCTTTTTGGCTTTGTTCTTGCTTTTGAAAGAAAGAAAAAATCCTCCCTCCTGTGATACCCACAATTATCTTTTCCCCATTCTTCAAGTGCATAATAAAGAATATTTATGCAAAGCAAATATTCAGTGTTCAAGAACAAGCTAATTGGATTCTTTTCATAATTGCTAGTTTATTGCACATTTGTATTCAAACCCATTCCCACTGTACCAGAACCTCCTGAGCTGTGGAAAAGAGATTCAGTGATTTTATATTATATGCTTTTCTTAGCTGTCAAACCTAACTAAAGAATCCCTTCCTTTTATTTAGAAAAGACCTTCATGATATCTTTCACAACCAGGAATAGGCTTTTACAGGCTAATGCACGAACTGGTGCTGTGTCAATATTGCTGTCCCACTCAGAGAGAGTGCAAGAGCCTCACAGGTTCATCCCTCCCAAATGAGTATCCCATTGGAGAAGTATGACTTGGAGCTAAACCTTTTTTTGGGTAGTAGCCTACTCCTCCCTGTGCGTCTTCCCCCAGTCCTCTCTTTTTAAATCCCTTAGGCTGTACTTCAAGAGCAGGGTCAGAGCAACTTCTTTGCTCCTACTTTCAAGAATTGTATGTGTAACTATAACATAGTATAAAAATATTGTTATGTTTCTGTGTAAAGATTAGGAATACTTTGGTCTTCAGTAAAATCCTTAATTCTTACATGCTCCTTGTCAATGACAATGAAGAGGAAGAGGAAGAGAAACAACCTCCAGCAACTCGTATAGTTATTCTGTTGGATATATTTGTATCCATGAACAGTTGGATACAGGCTATGGTTGGTGCAACAGCTAATCTGTGCTGCGGGGTAAATTAGCCTTGGATATTTCCCAAGTACGGTAGAGGTAAAGGTTAAGTAAAAAGAAATCTGTGTTATTCACATATGTAATTTTCCTTCATGAAGCTGACAATAGAAACTGCTGAAACCTGGAACCCAACTCTTCCCATTTAATGTATTCCATGTATCTAGCAAAGGTCCATAGATCTCTAGATGCAAAAAGAATTTAAGATTTAAACTAACAAATTACTGCATCCAAAGGGTACTTTCCCTCTCAGTTGCTCAGCTCTGCACTCTAGATGGCTTGGCATCATCTCTGTTATGTTCCTTTTTATGAATTAGTCTTCACAAGCTGATAATCTTTTCCTAAATTCCAATTAGCTGCTGCACAGACAGAGCTTGTTGTTTTGCAAAATATGCTGGTTTTTGGCATCTTTGTTAGATGTAGCTGTGTGGCAAGAGTAGCTATCCATACTGCAGTTTACTCAGTAGGAGAAAACATATGTACAGGTTTTAATTAGAGATCCTGTGGGGAAACACATTATTAAATAGAAAAGTCTTGTTAACAGAGCCTTTGTTGCAGATAGAATTAAACCAAGGTGAACTTAACTATCAAACAGGTATTTATGCTTGCTGAATAAAGTCAACATTCTGAGTAGTTAAAATGCATTTTTAAGATTCAATGGCTCTTAATGGAGAGAGAATTGCCTTCTCAGATGTATTATATAAGTTAATTAAACACTTCAGTAGCACTGGAGCTGTGTTTTCATCCATGAGGCGTTTACAAAAGACAAAGTGGGTTCCATTGAGTTATGCTTACTCGATAGGCTGTAGTTTGGCAATTGTTTCCATCAATATTGCCTATTAGTCCTGGCTCTTCATTAAAACTTTAGTTCTGTAAACCTTTGCACAGACCTCTGTCAGTCTGTTATTCTATCTCCCTTCCACAAAATTATTTATTTACCTTGTTTATGTGTGCCACAAACCCAGCTCACATTGGCCATCTCCATATATCACGAGACCATCATCTGCTGAATATGTGGAGGAGCAGCAGGGTAGAGGATACTGTGGATCTAATCTGTGCTGTATAGAAGGTTATAGGAAAATCTTTGTGTGAGACTGTAATTCTTTTGGATATGGACTTTATTCTTCACAGAATCTCTATTCTGTGGAATGTTTTGGTTTGTTTGATGAGCACTGTTGGCTCTGTTTTCTGACCTCAGTATATCAAATACTAAAATTGAAAAAAGAAGTAATTATAAAAGACTTTTTTCCTGATCAAAAGTGAAATCTCTTCTGTCTCTGGGTAATGAATCCACAAGAAAGACCCATGTATCCACCTTTTCTTTAGGGACTCGTTAGTTCAACCTTACAACTATGGATCAGAAGAACACAAAGACAACAGCCATTTGTTATGCTCTCCAGCAGCAGCTTATACAAGTGATTTTATCGTGGCAATGAAGGCACGGACTCCGAGTTCATGCACAAGCGCAAGCAACATTGGGATCTCTTTATTTAACAATTTTACATCCTTTTATACCCATCCCAAAACAAAGCCTCTACTTTTCTCTTATCACCTAGCTACTTGGCAAGCACTGAGTCCAAGCCTTATATGAAAACAAAGTTCATCTTGCAAGGTTCATTAGTCACAGCATTGACCTTGTTTTTCACTTAGCTCTTGTTCAGTTATCCCATGGCTTGCGACCAACAAGGCCAAGGATATCTCCGGTGTCTGGCTCAGCCACCACACCTGCAGATTCTGTACTTGTTCCCACATTTTATGTTATCACACATAATACCAGGGGATTGGAATTGATATTAGAAATCTTCTAGTCCTATAACCTACTTTTATACACTCAAGAACAAAACTCAGCTTTAGGAATAAAGTGAAGATGAAGGGATGCCGCAAAGCCTGGGCTCTGTGGAAGCCTGGACACAGGCTACCCAAGTTTTTCAGAATATCAGCTCACATAATTTTGCCCAAAGAGCAAAACTGGCAATGCTATGCGTGAAACACATGAAACTAGAAACTGTACACAGGAGCAGATGCAATATTGTGGTCTCTTTTTTATAGATGGAATTCAGTTAGCATTCACCTGAAAGGGACAGCATAAGGATCTCAAAATTCTGTTGCAAAAATGGCTAAGCAAACTGGGAATATTGCTAAAGTGAGAGAAGGTAGATGAGCTGGGGGGCTAGCCCATTGTTTGTCACTTGCATGTCTCATAGAGCTAATGATTTTAATGATTCTTCCTGTAAGTAGTTTTCAGTTACATAGCTTACAGAAAAAGAATAGTCTGGAAAAAAACCTTATAAGCTATTTCCAGTACAATTATGATGGTTTTTTCAGTAGTTGCTGTGCTACAGAATGGCATCTAGATGAGAAAGACCAGCATTGCCTGGCTGAATAAGTATTATTAGCATTTTTTAACTCAGAAAAAATGGCAGAGTTGATGAGAAAAAAACAAGTAGTGGGAAGAACTTATAGTGGGAAGAACATATGCAGTTTAATAAGCTGAGATTTTGAACTGAAACTAGAAGAAGGTGAAAAGACTGGCATCCTACAGAGATGAAGAAGTGTTTGTATGCTTGGCGAGAAGAAATGAAGGTACAAATAGGGTCACAAAGGTGCACTGAAAATAAATATAAAGGCATACATCTACAGTCTGAAGTAAGCCTGGGTCTTGAGTCTATTTTCACAATGAGACATCTCTGATCCACATCATTTATCCTCAGGTGGTTCAGAGGAGCTTTAGAACTCTTTTGGAAGGGTTTTGCACAAACAGATATAAGTTTCTTATAACCCAGGTAACAAGCTGATGGCCTAGCTTGGTTCTTTCTAAGCAAAATCTGCATGATATGACCCTGGGCACTAGCCAGGCTAGCAGTCAGCAAGGTGACTGGAAAACATATAGGACCTCTGAGTACAATGTAGGTTTTCAGCAAGCTCCCGACTTTGCAGTCTCAATGTAGACAGAATATTGTGGATGTGAATTGAAAACACTAGTAAAGCAGCCCCGCTCCAGTGTCTGATATGTCTCTTCTCTAATTACAGGAGAGAGAGAGAGGCAGAGTGAAGAAACCCTCAAATCTCAGTGCTGTTATCCATGTATGACTAAAATATTATTGACACTTAACCTTGTCAACACAGATGTGTGCAATACAGTACAATATCTAGTGTAGCAATAACTGCTAGTTTTGATCTTTGTAACAAAATTTAAATTCCCCACATGAAATAATGAGAATTTGAACTCAATTATTGATTCCAACTACAAGAATACCACTTATACCTTAATAGAACAGTTATATAACACTTTAGAAGAATATAGTGGCCTTCTGCCCTTAAAAATTTGAAAGGTAGCCTCAAGCTGGATTTAACAAAGTAAACCAGTTAAGTATAGGAAAACCAGCCCACCCCTTGTGACACCAAGTCCATGTGCGGAATGCCTGCAAATACTGTGTTGTTTGGTGGAAGGATATGATAACTGGCTGTGTTATGGCCTGTCAGGAGATATCAGCATTGATTTAAACTGTATGTGTTCAGGACACGCAGAACAACTTTCAATGATTGCTAACGGGACGTGGAGCTCTTTCATTGCTCTCAGTCTGTAAGTGCCTCTCCTACATTACATGAATATAAAAAAGGCAAATGAGAATTTGAGCATTTTCGAGTGTAAAAACCTGAGTGGAAGTAACCTATTTCTCAAGATTTTCTGAATCTTGAGCAGTAAGTATGCTTCGATGCCAGACTGACTTTCCTGTTGCAGTTTTGTCCTTTTCTCTACATTCTGTCAGCATTCATTCTGTTTGCTGCAATCACTGCCTTCTGCTATGATCTATCAGGCTACTGCACAAGCCCTTACTTCCAAAGAGAAGCCAAGCTGTGTTTTACATTGTTAATAAATGAGAAATTTAATTGCTACAGCAGATGTCTTGGTAAAGGCCATACTGGTGTTAAGGCAAAGCATTCTGCATTTGCTCCCTCTGCACATTTTCACTATCAAGAGTGCTGAATCTGAATCTGGACTAACTAGCTGTTGCTCTTTGTGGTGTTGTGGCTATAGTCCCTCTCGAGTGCCCTTTCCATCCAGTTCATCCACAACTTTCATAGACATTAAATTAAGTCTTAATTTTCAGATACAATGTCTTCTTTATGTATTACTGCCATTCTCTCTTTCTCTGTAACTATGTAAGCTGATTTCATTGTAAGAATTATCAACTAAATTTTCAAATGGCATTGTAGATGTCTTTTACCAATAATTATAAAAAGTAGGTATCTCTCATTGAGTATGACAGCAACAGAGAGATTAATTAAATCTAAACCTAGGAAATACACATTTTGAAATTGCACTTCAATATCCAGTTATAAAATAAAGTTTTAAAAAGCTTAGCATTTTCACATTTGTTCTTGAGATTCAGCTGTGTAGAAATACATTGGACTCACACAAATACAGTGACCCAGATCTAGGTTTTCAGTTCAAGGTTGCCTTTAAAATGTGCAAATGAAAGTTTGCAGAACAGAATAATCACAGTGCAACAGGACATACCAGTTACCTCCCGTTATAGGACAGGCAGACAGCTGGTGTAGGGGTTTTTGTTATGTGTGAAGAGTGTGCTTGAGATCCTGTGGAGCACAGATTTGAATTGTGCCTGTCCCTGAGAGCTTGCAGTGAAACAAAACAAACTGAGAAAACCATATGTAAAAACATTTAGAATAAGAGGGTTATTAAAAATGTCATTGTGAGGCAGGGAATAAGGAAAACATAGCATGTTAGATTTACAGTGCATTTTATAAATCCTCTTTTTTTTTTTTTTTCTTCTGGAAGATATGGTGCTGTGTTTCTGTCTCATTCCGATGTCCTACTGAGATAAAATCAAAACAGTGACAAGTCACAGTCATCTACTGTCTCGCTGCTTGGAAAAATATGCATACACATTAGCAGTAGAAAAGTATTCTTTGAGAACAACTCCTGATGGTTTACTTTTGACTTTGCAGCATCTAATATAATTGTTGTCAACAGAAATCTCCTGTCCTTTAGCAAAAATAAAAATAAAGTTCATTGATGATTGTACACAGTCACCATATTATATGGTATCACATTGTGCGGATAAGTATGCTGGCTTTTACACTACCAAGAGAGAGATTTTTCAGAAATGACAAAGATTGGTATTAAACACAAACTATTAAATATGATTGAATAGTCATGGCTTTCATTAAAGTGTGATTGAATGAGTAAGATACTTGTAAATGTCCTACCTGGAGGCCTTGATTCCAACTCTAAAATGTAATTAAGCTCCAGAGGGAGACAGATATTTTTCTTCTTTTGAAAGTGAAAGGAACTTGAACTTTGACAGCAGTGCAATGTAAAAACTCTCTCAATAACAGCTTCTAAAGGGGTATTTTGAGTCAGTATAGCCCTGCCATGTCATTCTTTGAGTACAGAGTCTCTTGTCCAGTCCTAATCAGTCAGGTCGATGTTGATCTTTGGTAAAGCCTGCACAGCTCCTGCCTTAAGGACCTGTGTTCGGGTCAGGGATGATGTATAGTCTATGGGGCAGACACAGGTCTACATTTTCAGTTATGTGGACCAAACATTTTTGCTAAATGTTTAATGTGCACTTCATAAAAAAGACAAAAAATGCTTAATTAAAAATAAAATAAAATAAAATTATATGCAATTGTCCAATGAGTTAAAATTATGGTGTGCCTGTTACTATTTTTAAGGAGATTTATTTTGACATTGAATGCTTGACGTTTTATGATAAGGAGATTTTCACATCAGTAAAAAACCCCCTAGTTTTACTGATTTAAAATTCTCATATATTCTTCCATATACATGAACACACCCATATACACACCATTGCTGAAACCGTCTTTAAAAGTCATCTTCATTGTAACATCTCGCTGCAAAATCCTGTTTTTGATCACATATCATCATTTTGAAATTTAATACATTTGCTACAAGAAAACTGCTAAGGAAATAATTGAAACACCACAGATGGCTGGATTTGCAATGATTGCTGACTTTTTGTACCCAGAAAGATTCGGTTTGTTTTGTGAAAGCTCTATGAAACACCTGTTTCAGTTTTGTCAGAAGGTCAAAATGTGCCCAAATGAATTGTGTGGTTCCCTACAACAAAGAAATTGGGTAGTGGGCTTCCCTGTGTTCTGTGATTTCTGAATTGCTTACTTGGAGTCTTCTAAGGAGAATGGTTTTAATCAGAGTTCACTACAATGACTATACAAGAGCAAAAAAGTAGAAAAAGAATTGAACAAAACAGCTTATGCTTAAAATAGTTAATGGATACTAGAGTAATTTTTTCACCTAGAAAGAATCACATTTATAAAATGAATGGAAGTAACAAACAATCTTTCAGATTTAACAGAAGGAGCAATTAAGCTTCTTGATTTAGTAAAGGCAATGGGAAAGATGCAGCGAGGAAAGTGCCTGAGGCATCTGGTGATATGTCAAATAAGACCTAAATAATGCAGTGTTTTCTCAGCTGTAAATGCAGGTGTTTGCAGAACCAGCACAGATGTTCATCCTTTTCGATGTAGGATTCCCTGTAGTGACATATCTGAATAAAGATTCTTTTACCAGCTATTTATCTCTAATGTGCCCAGAGAAGCAGGGCTTTCTATACATTTCAACACTCCCCCCTGCCAATATGCAAGGATATTTAAGAATAAATCCTACTTTATCAGTTGTCTACAGTCTAATAGGGAAAATCCTCCAAAGGCATACTCTTCATGACAGTGGCTATCTATCTTCTACCTTGTTCAGCCTGTGTAAATTGACATGCTAAAAATAAGACTCACTTCTCTACAGATGTGGATGAGATTTTAGTGCCTGTGTACATATACTGGGGAGGATTCGATAATGTGCATGGAAATATCACTGGGGAAGCATTTATTCCTGTCTTCACTCCTCCTTTCAAACGCTGTACTCTTTTCCTTGTCTATCGAGACACAGTGGTATTGCATACCGCTGCAATATTGCATGTCACAACAACCCCATGCAACGCTACAGGCTTGGAGAAGAGTGGCTGGAAAGCTGCCTGGTGGAAAAGACCTGGGGGTACTGGTTGACAGCCGGCTGAATATGAGCCAGCAGTGTGCCCAGGTGGCCAAGAAGGCCAACGGCATCCTGGCTTGTATCAGGAATAGTGTGGCCAGCAGGAGTAGGGAAGTGATTGTGCCCCTGTACTCGGTGCTGGTGAGGCTGCACCTTGAATACTGTGTTCAGTTTTGGGCCCCTCACTACAAGAAAGATGTTGCATTGCTGGAACATGTCCAGAGGAGAGCCCCAAAACTGGTGAGGGGTCTGGAGCACAAGTCTTACGAGGAGTGGCTGAGGGAACTGGGGTTGTTTAGTCTGGAGAAGAGGAGCCTGAGGGGAGACCTGATCGCCCTCTACAACTACCTGAAAGGAGGCTGTAGCGAGGTGGGGGTCAGCCTCTTCTCCCTAGTAATGGACGATAGGATGAGGGGGAATGGTTTGAAGTTGTGTCAGGGCAGGTTTAGGCTAGACATTAGGAAAAACTTCTTCACAGAAAGGGTTGTCAGACTCTGGAATGGGCTGCCCAGGGAGGTGGTTGAGTCCCCCTCCCTGGAGGTATTTAAAAGAAGGATAGATGAGGTGCTTAGGGACATGGTTTAGTGGTGGGATGGCAGGGTTAGGTTAAAGGTTGGACTTGATGATCTTAAAGGTCTTTTCCAACCAAAGCGATTCTATGATTTTATGATTCTGTACTAGCTACTCTCCTAGCTCTTCTAATTGTCACATGTCATTAAGAAAAAAGGAGAATAAAATGAAATTAAAAAAAAAAAAAAGCAAACCCTCAAGAAACTGAGGAAGTATTGTGTTGTCACAGTTGTATAGGAAACCTTGAAAACATGACTAAAGGTAACTGGCTGTTACCATTCATTTGATAATGTTGCTTGAAGTCTGAAAATAACTGGTTTGAGTCATGTGAATTGACCTATGCACTTTGTTGTGTACCAGCTTTGATGCCGATAATGATACATTCAGCATCATCATTTTTCCTGTTTTCCTGATTACTAGAATATTTAGAAAAAAGAGCACCATTGTACTCTGACTAGCTGTTTTAGCTGAGTTCCTCTAGCACCTTGGTTTGCAAGACTATGAGAGACCCTCTTCCCCAGTTTAAACAATTTAAGTGAAAAGAGCCAGATGGTGCACCAGGGCTGCAGAGCACAGCAGCCCAGGAGGCCACACATGAGAACACCAGTGCTCTGCGTGGTGGTGTTTCCGAGACGATGTAGGACTTCTGCTGGGTTCCAAACCTCTTAGGGAGAAACAGATGAATTAATTCCTCACATAAATATTCCAAGCATGCAGAAAGCATAGCAGGTGGTTGAGTCTTTTAGCTGCAATTAGAGTAGCACACAAAAACTTGTTAGAGTATTTTCAGGGAAATAGAACATCTTGTTCTGAAACAAGAACATTTTTCAGAGAAATTGTTTTGAAGTAAACTCTTCTCCAGGACTGAAGAGGAGTTTGTATTCTATGGCATGGGAGCTAGATGACTCTAGGACATTGGGTGGTCTTGTTTCACCCATAATAATGGTAGAATAATAGAATGAATGTTGCTGAAAAGTTATAGGCATCTGCTCTGGGGTCGATGCATCTCCAGGAAGCAGAGGTACTTGTAGCAGCTCACCACTTCTGGAAACATGCTCATTGTCATAATTTCCTAATAGGTTGCTCTGGATCCTGAAAGCTGAATATATCATCTTCAAGGGAACTTAGGTCCTGTACAGGCTCACAATTTTCAGTCTCTTTGTTCGTTTCCTGTCTTTTGTCTCTCTTTATCTTCTATAACTGTCTGGTCTCTTAGCAGATTTTTATTCTTTTCAACATTTAAATGCAGTACAGAAGTATACTGTAGTGTTTGCAGCTGTAAGATAAGCTCTGATTTTAATATTCTTGTTCTGGGTACAAAGACCTGCTTACACAAGGGAATGACTCATTCTCCACTGTATTTAAATCTAGCAAGTTTAAATTACACTGATAGCTGAGCTGGAGATCAACTATTCATAAAGGAGTCAGAACTGGCTCCCTAGCAGCTTTTCAGAATAACTTTCTGAGATCCTGTGAATTTCTACTTCAGATCTGATAGTGGTATCTTCTCAGAAATGTGGTATATCTAGTCCTGTACTGCAACTGATGCTTGAATCTCTGAAGTTTAATTGTGCTTGTTAAATTAGCTTGAAAATCGCGAGCGTTAATAAAACAGTCAAGCTTTATTGATTCCAGAGCTGCCAGCCATATCATGCATTGAGTGAGGGACAGCTTTTTCATTAACTTCTTTGATCCCCGCCACTCCCCTCCTCCCACCTCTGGTCAGTGTTTATACATGATGACAAGATCCCCTTGAGTCTACTCTTCTGCAGGCTAAGCAGCCCCAGCTCTCTCAGATTCTCCTCATCTGAGGGATGCTCCAAGCTCTCATCTTATTCATATTTGTGGCCCTTCACCGGACTCTCTTCATGTCTCTCTTGTTCTGGGGAGCCCAGAACTGGACCCAGCACTCCAGATGTGTCTCACCAGCGCTGAGCAGAGAGGAAGGATCACCTCCCTTGCCCTGCTGGTCCAGCCCAGGAAGCTGTTGGCCTTCATTGCCCTGAAAGTGCATTGCTGCTGCGTTGTCAGCTTATTGTCCACCAGCATCCTCTGGTTCTTCTCTGCAGAGGTATTTTCTATAAGATCACACTTTTCTTAACATAGTGGTCCAACTTACCAAATGGAAGCTTATTGGGCAAGCACACAGCTCAGATGTTGCCTAAACAAGGTAGGAATAATGTACCAGAAGGCATTTATGATCCTTTCCTGGGATAAGGATTCAAGAGCAAAACCTTCCAAAAGAGAGTTTAAATTATCTTCAGACATGTCTGGACTTTCACAGCTGCAGCAAAGCATTGTTACATCAAATGATCTAATGTCTATGATGTTGCCTATAAAAGTAGAATAAATCTTTAACATGAGGGAAAGAAAATTAACTCATTGGAGATCTGCTAAATTTTTTTTTACTCTAAATTAATTAATTCATTTAAACAAATGAGCCTAGGAATTTTATCTCTGGAAACATCATACTGAATAATTTCTTTCTTTAGTAAGTTGTTAATTTTTCTTTAGTTAATTAAACAAAACCATATTGCAGGGAATATATTGTGTTTTGAAGCACAGCTAACTGGTCTTATTCCAGCTCCAAGCTGACGTTAGGAAAATGCTTTTTAAATTTGAATGGATAACTTTTCACTTTGAGGCTACCACTGTAATCTTCCATCTTTGTTTTTGAGACAACGAGATGGCAATTACATTTTTCTTGCTAAAACATTCCTTTTGGTATCCACACTTATCTTACACAATTCTTGAAAAATAGATACAGGGACCTCAGGAGGAAGCCATAAATTAAGACATTCTTATAAAATGTTTGTCATCGGGAGTTGGTGAGTATGCTGACTATTGATTTTGAAATACAAATGGAAAGTGACTCACACAAAAAAATGTGTTCAGAGGGAAATCAATGAATGCAAGGTGTGCATATGATAAGCATGAAATGTCATGCACTCCTCCGTTCTCATTTGCCAGAGAATTCTTTCCTTCCATACTGCTCAGGACATAGACTCGTGAGCCTGGAAGGACCAGTCCACCTATGCGGTGGGTAAGGGAATGCTGGAGAAGCCCAGACGTGCTTTGGATGGTGAAGAATTGCTTGAGGCTCTGCTAGATTTTTGTGAGGGGGCGGCTGGCATCAGCTCGGTTGTCTTTCACAGAACTGACTTTGATCCGTCTGCATTGCCATGGTAACGTGAGCCTCTGATCAAGTGAGCCTTAATCACTGAGTTAGAAGCCAACCTCTCTTCCTCATAGGAAATAACATGGGAGAAGAGAAGGAATTATTTTTTTTCCACTCAGAAAAGTTCAGACAATTCTCTTGACCACTTCATGCCAATTTTCAAATCTCCTCTATGCAGTTTGAGTTATATTAAAAACAATTGTATGTATGCAGGGGCAAAATATTGGAAGAGTATTTTCTATACAGGAAAATGCATAGCAGTAAGCAGATAACCTCTATTTGAACTGTATACATAGTACTATTGCATATGAATGGATGTTCTTTGGAATGCAATGCTTATCAGATTTGCAATGGATTTAAGGTATTAAATAATTGTATAGTAGTCATAAGTACACTATATTCTTCTGGATACAAGGACATTATAGGAGCATGTATTAAGCGCTGCTATAGCACAAAGGACTAACAGGTTTTATCAAGGTGATGCTACATCAGCTTTTTTGTTCACATAACTGCATTACTAAAAAGGGGGCTTTTTATAGTCTGAAACAACCTTGCCACAGCAGACTGGAGTACCATAATGTTTTTTGACATTATAAATTAACTCACATGGGGCTCTGTTCTGTGATGGCAAAATTACTTCTGATTTCTAAGCTATTGTATTTGAAGATAGCTCCTGTATCCATAACAGCACTGCAGTGTGCACGTAAACATGACTTCAAGGAGGAGCTTCATAAACAAGAAAATACAAATACGTAGTGGCCACTGGGAATGACTGAAAAGATGAGTTTTCAGGAATAACTCTAGGTTATTACTCAATATTTTAAAGATATCATGGTAAAATGAATATGAGATTGCAGAACAACTTGATGGAAGCCTGGTTAATGAATAAGATTTAGACATCACAGGGGTGAGTTAGCTGATGTCAGTCAAATCTGTGTGTGAAATAAATATATGGGTAGGTACTACACTGAGAAAGACAATTCCTCAGATTAAAAATGATGACCCCCCCTTATGTAAGCAATGAAAAGACAAGGGAAGAAGTAATCAAAGAGTTTAGGGATCCTCCAAAAGATAGTGAGCCTCTGTAGAAGAGATGCAAAAGATCGCAGATTCAGAAATTAAAGTTTCTGATTTCTAAGGTAGAAATAAAGGAGAAATCACAGAAGATGCAGTCACAAGACTTTCTCATTTAAAAAAGAAAATACAATGAAATATAAAATCAATAGAACCTATCCTATCTAAGCCAATCAGTTTAGTAAGTTGAAACAAGGGGAACTGTTTTTAATGCATTCTTGGTGGAAAATGTCATACGGTGGTGGAGCACTGGCTGCTGCCTGTAGAAAACGGGAATTTATCTTTGGCAAATATATCTTCTCCTTTAATGCATTTCTATCAACTGCCATATAACATCAAAGGCATTTCAGTCTCCAGCAGAGCATGTTTGAATGGTGCATTGCAGCTAGGGACTTTTCTTTTTGGAAAAAAATCTGCATGGCATTTTCTGTCTATTACTTGGTTGCAGAATAAAGGAGGGAAAGAGGCAAAATGTGATAAATAAAACATTTAGGAAACTAATATGACAGCTGTGAAATCAAGATTTTCTTGACTTGGTTGCAGCTGCTGTCAAGGAAATGGAATTAATACTTTAAATTGTTTAATTAAAACTATGGATAATTAAAATACTAATGTACTCCTTTTAGATACAACTTTTGTGCAAGTTTGTTGATCCATAATGTGAAGCTTGTGTGTGAAAAGCTCTGCATCAACAGGATCTTGCTGTGGATTCTCTCTTTTGATGATTTTATCATTAAAGTGTAGGGTGGGGAGGAAGACTCTTACATGAAAGCTTCCAGAAATAGTAACAACACACTGCTTTATTTCTCAATCTAAATCAGAAGATGGGGAGTTTCCATTTCTTTCTTATTTTTTCTTTATTTTTTTTTAGTCCAGGGTTATCTAAATATAACTCAATTAGCAGTGCCTCTTCCTTAGGATATTTATTATTTTTATGATTAGGAAGTGAGTCAAGGACGAAGAATTTTTCTCAGCCTTAAATAATTTTTTATCAAATAGCAATATCCAAATCTGTTCTGAAGTGCAAGAACACAACTGCCCATTTTCTAATGATTTTTGATATTTAATTTATTGTATTTATAATTTACTATTTTTTGAGAAAGATAAGGAAATGTCACAACATTTGCCAATTTCTCCTTGACTTCACAAGCCCAACATTTTTCCCTGAAGTCTTCATTATGTTTCTACTGACTTTGAAGATGTTATTCTCTGAGCAAACTTTCCCTCAGGTGGAAAGCTATCTGCCATTCAAGATAATTTTGCTCTCTGCTAAGTATTTGCAGAGTTGAAATGAAGCCATTCTGTGCTGTAAACATTTGGCAACTATATTGCCTCTTTGACTTAAAGTTCTAATGCTGTGATTATTCTCTGCAGACTGCTATTTCAGTACCTGGTGATTTTCATTTGAAAAAGCATTAAAAGGTATGTTGCTTCCTTATTTTTAGGTGGCTACATTCAACATATTCTAAAATGAAGCAAACAAAAAAGAGGAATAAAAAAGGGGCAGGAAAAAAAATTGTTAAGTATAAAACAAAAAAAAAAAGGTTGCTGTGTAACTAGACAGATTTCAAAGCCTTGCCTATGTGCCTTAGCATTAATTTAATAATGGATATATTGTGTGAGAATACAATGCTGACAGTATGTTTTTAATTTACAATTGTATATCAAATGTGCAAAGTTTTGACTAGTTTTTATTTTTATTCTTCTCCCCATGCCATTTTGCCATTTTGCACATGTGTTTATCTGGTTGGGGAACAAACAGGGTGTGGAGGGGGAGGAAAAGGTATGCATGCATTGTGGGCTTTCTAAATTTTTTTTTTTTTCTCAGATTGCTCAATGTATCAATAGAGCATGTGTGGTCCATGCACTACAAATGGGATAACACTAGTAGAGGGAGTAGTAAGGACTGCACAAGAAATGTTCTGAGGAAAAGAAAAACAGCTGAAGGTTCTTAGAAGCTTTGGCAAGAGAGTCAGAACTGGTTGCTTAAATCTAAAACAACAAACTAAAACAACGACTGATACTGTAGTTAAAAGGTAAGTTAAGAGAGGAGAATGTGCAGGAAGACCATGTCAGGAATAAGACCATCACTCCTGCCATTTTCACAAGAGGTAATATTTGTGTCTGATCTAGCTGCCAGTCCCAGCAGCCTGTGAGCCCTGAGGTGGGAAATGGGATACAGATCTTCAGGAAAGGAGGACCTGAATGAGCCCTGCAGTGCTGGCAAAACTAACATGAAAACACATTGTCCAAAGAGATCTCAGAACTGGAGGTGGCTTGTGCACCGTAAGAACTATCACCAGATGTGAGTGTAACATCCATACATGAAAATAATGCTCTGATATTGGCTGTGTTAAGATTGTTTCATTGTTTATGGAAGGTCAGTGTTAGCAGCAACTGGTCAAAAGTCATTTATTATAATTGGGAGTGGTGCTTACCCTTCCTCGCCTCCTAGAAAAGAGATCTCGCTTGTCTGATTTTCAAACTGGAGGTAAAACAGTGGTTTTGCTCACAAGTGTTCTCAAGAACAATATAGACTAGATGGTAGCCCCATTCAAAAAAGAAACAAATAACAAAAGCTTTGTCTGTTCTGAGAAAAAAAGTAGGTTTTCACTGGCAGCGTTACTTCTGAAGATGAGGCCCAAGGTCCCTGTGGCTGCAGAGTATGCTTCCAAGAGCTGCTAAACATCACTAGTTAGTTTAGTTCCAGCTCTCTGAAATACTGTTTTAATCTAGGAGTGTTCACTGTCAGGGCTATTTGGCTGAAAAGTAAGAATCCTGTTACATTGAAGAGCATTTGCTGTAAGCCAGCTGGAGCCAGCATGGATGCACAGAAGTCGGTGTGCTGTAGCACCGCTCGCCTGTTTGAGCTCAGGCACTGAAAGAGAGGGAACTTTGGACACTGTCGGTGATGATTTGAACATGGGAATGAATGGCCTTGACCTTAGTAAAGTAAATCACAGGAAAAACAAACCAGCTGAGAACTCAGCCTAGGTACAAATTCAGGACAAATACAACTCTGGTGCTTGAATGACTGAAAACATGGAACGTGGCATTTGCAAAATGCAACTTTCTTACAAACTTAGTGTGGCCACTATGAAGGTTAAAAGAAAAACAGTGAGGCTTTTTCTGTATGCTCTAAAATATGGGAAAGAGATGTAATTTTTTTATTTTTTGGTAATGAATCTTATTAATATCTATGTTAACACTGAGACAATTATAGGGATTTAAAAAAAATAATTCTAATAACCTTTGCAAACATTTTGTTGTCTGCTTTGGTATATAGCTCCTTAGAGGTGAAAGCACTTTCCAGAACAAGAGAAACATTTTAACAACCACAAAAGGAAGATGCTTTAGAAATGCTTTAGGAAGCATTTCTTTACCCAGAGGGTGGTCAAACACTGGAACAGGCTTCCTAAAGAAGTGGTCAATGCCCCAAGCCTGACAGTGTTTAAGAGGCATTTGGACAACAACCTTAATTACATGCTTTAACTTTTGATCAGCCCTGAAGGAGTCAGGTAGTTGGACTAAATGATCATTGTAGGTCCCTTCCAACACAAATATTCTATTCTATTCTGGAAATTAAAGATCATGACATTCTCTGTGACAGTTCATAAATCATAAAATTATACATGATATTTAATTCCATAACCGCAAGCATGTAATTGTTATAGGTTGTGTATATGACTTGTTTGTTTCACACTGTTGAAATATAATTGCACAGTCATGAACAAAGTTTCTGAGAAGGCTCTGTTGCCCTCATCTGAGGTGGTGGTTTGCTAAGGCAGGGAGCCATTCTAGCTGCTAGTTGGGCCTGCAAGATGAGGTTGCAGCCTTCCTCCTCCTTCTCACTTTCCATCCATTCTTTGTCCTCCTGATGGTCACATTTGTCCCTCGAGGGAGTTGATTCAGTGTCTGTTCAGGAAGAAATCTAGACTGGGTGAGTTGTTAAAGAGGGCTGTTAGACCAGCTCAGGCTGTCATTTCTCCTCACATCCTCAAACCATGTACAGAGAACCAGAGTCCCAGTGAATGTTTGCTTTCACCTTGATGAGAATAGGTATTTAGGCACACAATAAATTATAGCTATGTAGAACTTCTTTCCTAGGGAGCGATACTTGCTCAAAGTACATGAAACTATTAAGCTCAAGGAGCACTCTCCCATTCAAGGTATTACAAGACTTCCATAGCTTCCCTAGATCTTTGAGCACAGAGATCTTGAATTTTCTTATGTGCTTTTCCACTTGTGCAGTGGCTAGGATGAACCAGAAGAGCTATACTTTGATTGCTCCTATGTATAGTATTAGTGAGGTCCAAATTATATAGGATAGGCATTGAAGACAATATTAGTTTCTTAGTTACTGTTGTCCAGGTAATTTATGACATGTATATTTAAATAAGAATTAATATTTTTCCATTTCCTATCAATTTTACAACTGCCAAAATTCTGAATTATAACTCCACAAAATTACATTTGAGGGATTGACATTATGGGGGCTGATGGACAGGTGAACAGCTGCTACATTGCTGAAGAGCTCTGCATCCCAAAATTATATTGAAGTCATATCATATTATATACTTTAAATTTTATTTATTTATTTTAATACATACACATATACTTCATAGATGAATTTAGATTAATTTATATTATTTATATAATATAAGTTATGCTAAAATTACATTAAAATTATGAGTATGGTACAATGGCAGCTCTCCAGAGGTCAGAATGTGCTGCATTATCAGAAGAGTTTTAGCTTTAATTAATATTTATAAAGGAATTTGGGGACAATGAACTGCAATGCAGTTGCAAATGCACTCAAGTGCATCATTATTAGGGTCACTTTATTATGGGTTAAATCCTGACATCTTTAGTAACTGTTAATAGACCCTTTCTCAGCAACTAGCACATTTATGGTATGGCCCACTGATGTTTCCAGAAGTTTCCAGAAGCTGTGCTGAAAGCCAGCAAGAATGGTAGAATCTGACCTAAACTTTCATAATTGGCACACCATGCTTCAAATACAGAATAGAAAGAGTATATAGATATACTTAAACGCAGTGTGAGCTGGCTAATTTGGATAACCGTTGAGGTCAAACATCTGTGTCAGCCACCTGAGCCCACGCTGGCATCGTGGCTAAGGAGGTCAGCAAGCTGTGGCACAAGCCAGCCCAATTAAAGCCTGTAAAATCACATACCCTCTCATGGCGCATGCGGAGCCAGGGACATGTGCGGTTGGGATCCGAAAGGGGTTGGGTGGCAGGAGCTGGGGCTGTATTTGCATACATTGGGCCCAGAGACTGGACTAAGGTCTTGTCAAGAAAAAGAAATATTTGATGAAACAAGATATGTGTGACATAAAAGACAGCTTTTCTGAGTACAGAAAAAGTATTTTTAACTCGAATAGTTTGTGTTGCAAATGTTTAGGGTTCATTTCTGCTCCTTCTGCCCTGGTTTTCAGTCAAGAAAGTCTTTAATGAGAAAGTCTTTAACAATACTAAGTCTTTTTAATGAGATGCTCCTTTGCCAGTATACCAGACAACTGCCTTAATAGCGTGACTGAGATCACTTTAACTAATTTAACCTTTACAGGCATTCCTTTCATTGACAGTAGCAGTGAACAAATTATTCCATTCTAAATGTAATTCAACTTCATTGTTCATAGCAACCACTCCCTTGATGGAGGCATGAATATTCCCAGGAATATCTCTTGATTAATTGGAAATGTAAACTCAAATTTAATTAGGGAAAGATGTATTATAGAACTGTTTCTACTTTAAAATCTGCAATGATCTTTCTAGTCTGTCCTTTCCTACCAGGTTGGAGTACAGTATCTCTGATACTATCACTTAAAATAAACTTTGTAAGGAGTAACACTTTTGTGGTTTATACTGTTACAAACCTGAGTGCAAAGGCTCAATGATAAATAAAAATAATGCCATTGAAAGGACATAAACAATTGCTATTCATTAATTGTTTCTAATTTTGCAGGAAGATCACATTTCAATGAACGTATTTATCAAATACAGACTTCATGCAATCACAACTTGAAGACAGAACACTTCCAAGTGTGTTGTAATATGGAATGTCTACAAATGAGCACTCCTGAAATTGGAGTCACCTTTTGCCATTTTTGCCATTTATCACTAATTTGTGGAAGCTGTATGTGACATAAGCATACAAACTGTACTATTAAGGGAGATAGGAGGGATTTCACTGGCACTTGTTTAAAATTAACACTTTTATTATCTGATGGAGGGGCACATCATAAAATGTGATTTTTGTGCCTTTAGAGTACCTAAGGGAACTATTATTTAAGCAGCTGATAACCACCGAAATGGAGAGTCTAGCAGTCAGTCAGATAAAATCACATTCCTCTTCCCTGCACTCCATCCTGCTGTAGCTTTCAGGAAGATGATATCTATTGCTGCAACTGGACTTTATTTTTTTGGATAATGAGAATGTGAGTGAAAAGAGGCTGTAGAGAAAAAATTAGGACCTTGCAAGAGTTAAAACAGTAGTAATTGCAAGACTTAAAATAGTGGTAATTTTTAGCTGCACAAAAGAGTTTCCATTTTCCTCTGCTGAATATTATACCTTGCATAAGAAAAAATTTCTGGGTTTTTTGCTATAAGAGCCCAAGTGTGCCCTCTCCCTCACTAGCTCTGGGCCTAACTGAGTGTAACGATTACACATGACAACCAGCAGGAAATCTGTCAGCTATTTCAGGAGCTCAGGGCTGTAGGGGCAGGATGATGGTCATGTTACTGTTGAGAAGCCAACAGAAGCAATGGCCTCCTCCTTCAAGCATAGACTAAAATGTCAACATAGGCTGTTTTGCTGCTTGCTTTGTTGTCTGATTGAAAGAAATCTGAGGGGCAATTCAGTTACAAAGTATAGTTCATGGCTAGAAAAGTCAGAGTTTTCTGACTGAGATAGCCTTTAGGAACAAAGTGCATTCCTCAAAATACACTTTTCCATCCACTTTTAGCATGAAACTCCCCTCCTGTCAGAATCCGCTCTCAGGCTTCTGAAATACATCATCACTGATGCTAAAGAATTTAAGTCTGTGTAGACAATAAGTCTGTTTAGACAATAAGCCTGTCTCTATCTTAAAAACTGTTTGTAGTGACAGCCCCTGTATGAACCACCATGCCCTCACTGATCATCAGTCTTCATCACAGCTACTGTCCACTGGACTACTGAAACTATCAGCCTTGCAAGAGGAAATTGCTAGAAACCAAGATCAGCTGGATGATACATTTGAAAACTGGTCCCAAAGGACAAATAACACCATCATTCTGAGGTTGGTGCCTTTAAAACGAAATGCATTTCATTCATGTCATCCCTCAGGAACATGTCCAAAACTGAATTTTGCTCAAAATTTTTAGGTTCATTAGGGGATAGCTAGCAGAAAAGGAAGGAAATGTTTGTGTCTGGAGAGAAGGAAGAAAGTTGAGATTTAGCTGTTATTGAAGGATACTGCTAGGAGCTCAACAAAACTCAATAAAAGCTCAACAAAACTCAATAAAAGTTTTCTTTGAGGACTGAGATTGCTTTTTTATCTTTATAGAAGTAAACATTCTGATTGCTCCTTCAAAAGAACAATTTTCTAGTATGACCAAAATGATTGCAGATATTACTGTGTTTTATTTTGCATTATGGAATTATGATAGCATTTCTGTAATATAATGGTAAAAGCTTCTTCCACCAGTTTCTCAATGTCATTAAATTTGTTCCATAAAGCATATGGAAGTGAAGGAAAATCAATGCAACAAAACTCAGGGGGCTTTGAAACACAGATTACTGATAGTGATCATACAAGCTGCTTCAGTATGAGTTAGTGAGGACATGGTCTTATTTGTTAGTATTAGATCCACATTAGCAGAAGGTCTGTTGCTGACAGACTGGAATCAAGCATACTGAGCTCCCTTCATGTCTCAGCCTTATCCTCATTATGTCAAAGAACTAAAAAACGATGTATGACTGAGTCCAGCCCCAAAGCTGCTTTGCTTCTGAAGATGACAATTTGTGCAGGCATACTGTGTCTTCCAAAAAAAAGTAGGACCCAAAGAGACCACTTTCTTTCCCATTTTTTTATTCTGATAGTAATTTAGTTGTATGTAGTTTTCCTAGCAAGTTTCTCTGTCAGAGAATAGCACCGCAGGGAATAGCAAAAACAAATGAGATTGACAGGATTAGAAATAATGAGTTCTGTTAGATTGTCCTCTGCAGAATGACAACATTTCTATGACAGCCTTCATCATAATACCTGTCATAAAAAGGGATAACAGACATTTCCACCACATCCTTTTTCTTTTTTTGGTAGAGACTCTTTCCTGAAAGATTATGAGTTATTTCCTCAGAATATTTCTAAATTAAATAAAAATAAAATGTTCAATTTCTTTTACTCTTGCAGGAAAACCTTTGAAAAAAGTCACCACCTTGTTAACGCCAAAAACAAGAAAGAGGAATCTAGAAGCTTTGACAGAAAATACAAAGCTGGAAATGGAAAGCAGAACAGATGTCTGTTTCCAAAGACAGGAGTCTTAAGTTGAAACATCATGAGTTCACATTTTGAAAAAAAGGTTTTTTATGTAGAGTCCATCAAGTGAAAAAAAGTGATAGTTTTCTGAAGAGAATTAACCATGCTGACAAAAACATTTTCCAATTTTATTTCTTTTTTTGTCTGGTTCCAGTCAAAACTGGAGAGAAAGAAAGTTTTCTTGCATTACACAAACATGGTACAAATAGCAGGAGGCGAAGTACACAGAATCTGTCAGTAAAGGAGAATCACTTTACATTTCTGTTTTCAGGCATATTTGCAAACGGTGAAAGGAAAAATTATTAGGGTCACAGAGTAGTTATTTGGGAAATATTCTGTTCACCAAAAATTAGTTGCAGTAGTATCAGTAGTACCAGTTCAAGTATTTTTACCCCCTTTTCCGTATTTTTCTACCATTAATGAAGTTGTTGATTATAGAAATAGACAGCTGCTTCTTCAAAAACAAACAAAAACCAGGAAATGTGTGATATCTAACAGGTTTTTCTTATGTTTAAACTGATGTTGTATAAAAAGGGTAATTTCATATTTATGTTCTTAATAAATAAATCATAATATTCCTCAGGTCCTGAAACAGTAGCCAATTTGTAATTCCTATGGGTTTAATGATCATCTCACTCTTGCCAATGTAGTTAGTTTATATTTGTGACAACTGTAGTCTTCTCCATTACATTATTATAATCAAAGTTCTTGTTGCCCCAATCAGCTGAAATATCTACATACAGAAATTGCCAAATGATACTGGTAGTCGACCTGTGGGGTCCTTCTTTCTCTTCTAGTGTCCCAGTGTGTATCTTGGTCACATTGTCTATCCAAGCTACCTGAGGACTAATTGCTGGCTAACCCAGCTTGTGCTACTTTGAATTCCCAGTTTTTCACCCGAATGTTGGATGTCTAAGAGCCTTGTTGCAAAAAACTACCTGTGTCCATCAAGACTTCAATTATGTAGTACAGTGTTTCAGTGCATGTCAGGGATGAAGGCAGTTTGGAAGCTACCTCATCTTCACAGTCACTGAAATAGAAAGCAAGAGAAATAGAGTGTATTCTAAATATGTACCCTTTCTCTCCAAACCCCCTCAGTAAAGAATAAAAATTCTTAACATTCTCATGTTTGAAGTAATAGTACTGGTTGCAATATGGAGAATTTTTTTCAGTGAAGCATTTTCTTCATTTGAACTCTTTTTTGGCAAATCTTTTTAGGTCTAACATGCAATTTTTTCTTTAATTGTAGTGAACAATATGAATGTAATGAACAATTTTTTAAATGAGAAGAAAAGGAAAAAAACAAATCAGAAGTCAGGCACACATCCATCTTCCATGAAAGATTAGATAATTTCTGGTTGGCTGGAGCATTCATTCAGCATTTTGGAGGGGTGAATGTTGGTCCTTCCTTCAACTCTTTTTGTGTTTGTCCATGTTAATACCAAATAGAAGAGGTCCTGCAGGATTACCAAGGGTGGCTGCAATAACCATTTGGGAATTTGTTATTTTATTGAGTGAAGACATCTTTCCATGTTTCACCAAACTTCCCTGTCTTTCCTCCATAGCTTTCCTAAGGTCAAACTTTTGTCCTGGTAGAAAACAGAAAGTTTTAGAAATCATTATAAGCTTTGTGGGGTGCGCAAACTCTTTTTCTACTCGTCTGTAATTACTGTATTCACAATAGCAGGATGTTATCATGTGTATCTTGTTCATAATGGGTTATAACAATATCAGCTTTGTTGACAGAATAGCCCCCTTTTCCTAAAATGTAATTGACCTGGTGATCCTGTGCTTCACAAATTGTAACCCCTTTCATACCTACGTGATGAGGGTTAGAATGCAGACAATGGCTTCTGCGAGAGGAGAAATTGGATTTAATAGTGTACCTTACTTACATAAAATGTGGCATTGGTAGGATGGCTGGAGAACTCTGAGCCCAAGAAATGTGATGGTGACTGGCATGTCAAAAATATATTTTTCATGCTTTGCCTCTCCAAAATATTGGGCAACAATTATTAGCACACATTCTTGGAGAAAACAATGCAATTTCACAGAGAGGAATAAAATCCTACATGGTTTAAATGGATCTACAGCACACATGAATACCTGATTTATGATTCAGCATTGTATTTTTGGCAGCTTTTCCCTTGGTCTTGGAATTATGGCACTGCAGCAATTTATATATGGAAAAAATAAAATTGACATTATTTTGTGAAAGACCATGTGTCTTTCTCCTACATACTCCCTTTCACATGCAGCCTGAGTTGCCACATGCCCATGGGGGTAGCTGGTGAAATCCCTCTGGAGAGCTACTGTGTGGACACGCACGTGCGTGAGAGCTCTGCGGCACATTTGCTGAACTTGGTTTGGCACATGGAAGCAGGGGCTGATGGACGCAGTTACGTACCAAATTCTCATCACTCACCTTGCAAATGAAATCTCAGGAGTGCTGTGGTGTTGGGACTCTAACTCTGTCCTATGCATTTCTTTTCGTGCTCAGCTCAGACTGCCACATGCTTCTCCCTGTGACTTTGAGAGAGTTAAAGGAGTCCCCACTCATGACTATGTACAGGCACAGCAATCTACCTTTTCTGGTGTGTATTTCCTCATATGTTGTGGTGCCAGTCTTAATGCTAGTGTGTGTGCATTTTCTGCATTGAGCCCAAGAGGTAGACAAGGATGAGAAAGATTTTACCAAGGGTTATTAAGTTCTGGTGTGGATGGACACCGCTATCATCAAGTAAGAGCTGCTCCTCTTTAAAAAAAGCTTTTGGCATGGTAGGCATCCAAATTCCATGGTGCTGAGCATCCTTTAAGCTTTTTGTTTTGAAACTAATGTTCTTTTCTGATGAGCTTGCACTAGTGCTCAGCTGAGAGTTATATTCTTATCCCTGTAGACACTTCGATGAATATTCAGCATCCATGGATTTTAGTGGGGTGACTTGCATGCTTAAAGTAAGAACATTTGTAGATTCACGGACAACTTATTACATGAAATGTCTTCACATAAGTTCAAGTATTGAAATAGTAATGTACAGATATGTTGTCTCCAAATTGTTACAAGAATAACCATCTTTCAATTTATCTGACCTCCTACACTGCAGTTCTTGAAAACCTATTTCAGAGAATGATGCGTTGTGGTTTAACTTGGCAGTCAACTAAACACCACACAGCCATTTGCTCAGTTGCCCCTGCCTACCCAGTGGGACGGGGGAGAGAATTGAAAAAAAAAAGTAAAAAAAAAAAACCAAAATTTGTGGTTTGAGATAAAGACAGTTTAATAGGACAGAAGAGGAAGGGAAAATTATAAGAACAATAATAATGATAAAAGAATATACAAAATAAGTGATGCACAATGCATTTGCTCACCACCCAGTCAGTTCCCAAGTAGCGATCACTGCCCTCCAGCAAACTCCTCCCAGCTTATATACTGAGCATGACGTCATATGGTATGGAATATCCCTTTGGTCAGTTGGGGTCAGCTGTCCTGGCTGTGCCCCCTCTCAGTTTCTTGTGCACCTGGCAGAGCACGGGAAGTGGAAAAGTCCTTCATTAATATAAGTGCTACTTAGCAGCAACTAAAACATCAGTGTGTTATCAACATTCTTCTCATATGAAATCCAAAATCCAGCACTATGGCAGCTACTAGGAAGAAAATCAACTCTATCCCAGCCAAAACCAGGATAAAGAGAGAACAAAATAAGACCAAAATCTTAGCTAAGGTTCATATATTTTTGTCTGACTTAGCTATTGCAGTAGGGGGCAAGACCTTTGGAAGCTGATATTTTCTATGTTGACTTGAGTATTTATGCTTGTTTGGGTACAAGCTACAGCTTTCATTTTTGCTAGTAACTAGGGGGTAACAGTCATCTATAGGTACAAAGGCTTCAGTGTTTTCCTGGCTTTGAAGAGCAGGCTGCTCACTAACTGAACTGTGAAGAGTTTTTGCAAAGCAGAAAAGCTTGGGTTTTTTTCCCGTCTCATCCTTTAAAAAGATCAGGTAATGTGTATTACCTAAATTGATGCACCAATATTCAAATGAGAGCTGACTCTCAAACAGTGCTTTTAAAAGTTATTAAGCTTTTTAAATTTAATAATAAATGTACTTCAGACTTCTAAACCACTTTATTTCTGTGTTAAACTCTGGTTTTAGAAGAAACTGTATGGTTCTCTTCTTGGTTGTTGGTCGAGAATTTATTGTACACATGAACGACTCTGAAGTTTAACTTCACAACACTCTTCCTGGAAAGCCTATGCTTTACAAGTGGGGAGTGATAAGGAATTGCATGCAAGGTGGACTTAGCACTTTCTAGCTGGTCATTCTAAGCTCCTTTCATTCTGTTGACTTCCCTGTTAAATGTTTTGAGGTTTGTGAAAAATTAACAGCTGTTATAGTTTAAATTCTTCCTACAGCTTGGCTGTCATCACCAGCAACAGATGACAGGTTCCTACACTTGAACAGTTGCTGAGGTTTCTTTCCAGGGCACTATTCACAATTCAGTAGCTTTTTTAAGGAATTACTTCAATGTCTGTATTTTCCAAAGGAAAGTGTCCTGCCATGTGCTAATTTTTCCTTCTTTGGGACTTAAAGGCTCATTATTTTGATGTCTTCTTCAATTATGTTGTCTTCTTTAAAAAACCCAAGCCAACTAAAACAAATGCCTGATCCCAAACCTACTGCCAAAAAACTTGATGCCACATATCCTAACCACTGGTATGCCAATGGAAACTGGCATCAAAAGGAGGTCAGTTTTAAGCTCTACTCAGAACACTACCCTCCTAAGGTCTGTGAAACTAAGTACATTATGATCTTTATTCAATTTGTCCTTTTTATTTTTGCCTGGGTTTTTCTGAGGATCACTTACTTACAAAACCAGTTTGATGATCCACTCTCAATGTTTAGTATCCCTGTAAACAGTGATATGTAGGAATCCCATCTGGGTGTATGTGGCAATCTTGACTTTCCTCCAAAACAAACTCTCATGCAAACCAAAAAATCCCAATCTCCTGACAAACTGAAACAAGTAACCAAAATTATAAGATGACCTGGAATGCACTGAGCTGGGGCCGTAATGCATTCATAAGAGTAGCTTGAACTTTCAAAACCTTTTGATGTTTGCCCAGGAGAGGTAACTCAAAACCACACACTTGGAAAAAATAGTAAATAAATGATTACCCAAGAGGATATATTTGTTAGTTTCTGAGGGTAGGGCTTCAGGGAATAATTAAAAACCAAAATAAAAACCAAAACCAAACAAAAAACCCCAAACCACCATGAAAGCAATTCCCAGGTCTGGAAGCCTTATGCATAGGTGATGAAGGCAGAGAATATTAACTATGTGTACTCTTGTGGTCAAAGAGGAAAGACTGTTTGGCTTAGTGAATTAATTTCCAAAGTTTCTGTTTTCTACAGACCTGAGGCATCCATCGTTTTCCTGGTTTCGGCTGGGACAGAGTTAATTTTCTTCACAGAAGCTAGCTGTGCTTTGGATTTAGTGCTAGAAGAATGTTGATAACACAGTGATGTTTTTAGTTGTTGCCAAGTAGTGCTCAGACTGCTCAAGGACTTTTTGAGCTTCTCCTGCTCGGCCAGGTGCATAACAAGCTGGGAGTACAGCACAGCCAGGACAGCTAGCCCAAACTGACCAAAGAGCTATTCCATACCGTATAACGTCATGCTCGGGAGGGTTAGTCTGTCAGTCACGGGCAGAGTGATTGCAGCTTGGGCAGAGTGGTCGCGGCTCGGGGGGAGCGATCGCTGCTCGGGACGGGCCGGGCATTGGTCAGCGGGTGGTGAGCAATTGCATTGTGCATCACTTGTTTTATATATTCTGTATATTCTCTTACCATTATTATTATTATTATTGTTGTTATTCTTCTCTCTTATTAAACTGTGTCTATCTCAACCCACGGGTCTTACTTTTTTTTTTTTCTTTTCTCTGATCCTCTCCCCCATCCCACTGAGGGATGGGGGGAAGTGAGCGAGCGGCTGCGTGGTGCCAGCCGGGTTAAACCACGACAATCGTCTTCATAGTCTAAACACAGAGAGAGACAACAGGAGACAACAGGTCCCTTGTATAATGTATGAATACCAGTAATTTGAATCCCCTCCTTAAGCATGGTGTGTCCATCAGGCTGCAGCTTGCTGTGTTACACTGAAGTTCCTTCCTATACATTTAAACGAGACTTTGAGAATATTTTCAAAAAATTTTCCATGTGTGACATGTTGGCATTCTCCCTTCCCCCAACCAAAAACAAACCTTGCATTTCTCATGATAAATTATTCATAATTTCACAGTAGAAGATCCATGGACTTGAACTTCACCGAAATTCTTCTATGCAGGGACCAACGTACGTATGTGAGACGGATGTGAGATATTTTGAAGGCAGTGGAGCAGAATCTTCTGCTCTATCATAGAATTGTTTAGGTTGGAAAAGACCTTTAAGACCACGAAGTCCAACTGCTAACATAACCCTGCCATTCCACCACTAAACCATGGCCCTAAGCACCTCGTCTACCCATCTTTTAAGTACCTCCAGGGATGGGGACTCCATGCATTAACTCTACGTTAATAACTTTTGTTTTGCTGATTGGTTAATTTTATTTTGCCAAGCATTTTTGCAAGGTCTGTTATTGTTGGACATTTTAGACTAACTTGTTATATGTTTTTCGTTTTAATAAAGCTTTTACTTGGCAAAGATTTCTCAGGCAAGGAATGATCATGTTTGTTTCTTGTAGGTCACCCATGCTCTGTTTTACAAATGTGCCCATTGATAAACTTGTCAAACTTCATCTTAAAGGAATGTAGACTATTGATGTGTTTTTAGAAATTTCATACCTTAAATGATTGAAACTCTTTATTTTCATTCTAAATGCCCAATTTATAGCTATCTGACTGTACCAATACAATCCCTTAATTCTTCTTTTCCTTGATATTTAATCTGAGCTGTGGTTATTTAAAAAAAATCATATTTTCTCTCAGCCTTCAATATTAATATTTTCTTGACAAAACCATCTATTCTTAGTCTAAATTTCTTTGTCTGTTATTACTTTTCTGTATACTCTCCAGTAGCCTCTTATTAGGCATACTTTCACCTTCCCAATGGTCTGTTAAGCTTATTTCTGGGCAGAGAGGTGAAAACACATTATTGGCAATTTCCACTCTGTCCATATAACACTAATATGCCTACCCCTATTAAAGAATAAATTTTGGGCCTATAAAGCAAAAAAACACTAACGATCGTAGTGTCAGATACTTTCATAAGAGTACTTACAGCCTTCAGAAACATAATAGTTATTTCTGTCGTCATAAGTAAGTTTAGAATACTTCCCTCTAAACCAAAAACTTGTTTTCAGGATATATGATTGAGCACTTCTAATGATTTTTTGTTGTTGTTGTTTTGGTTAATATGAAATAGTGCAACAATAAAGTTTCCCATAGATCTACACATGGCATAGAACTCCAGACTAATGCCAGGACATCATTATTTCTTGCTATTTGTAAAGGTGATCAATAGAATGAAAAAGAGATTGGGTGCAAGTAAAGGCTGAGAGGCAGTTGCTTTATGCACACTTTTAAAGTAACATCAGAGAAGTAGAAAAAGAGTTATAGAAATGAAAGTATAGAAACTGGTGCAAACTTGCAAACACAGAAGGCTGTAAGCTGCCTATAATTGAATTTAGCCTAGAAAAGTATTGACAGATCTGAAACAGTCTCCTTTCAGAGGTAATAGGAACAAAATATTCAGCTTGTGTCTTTGATCATCAGGAATTGAATCTGCTGAGTTATGAGGTCCCCCAGTCCTAAAGTCAAACATTCCTTTAAACTAGCAAAATCTTCCTTTGTAATTGCAAGCATATGGGCATCTGACAAAATATCTATTATATTTTTCATTCTTCTAGAATGTCTGTATCATCATTATTTTCTTTTATTTATGTTTACAAACATGTACCTCCAGTGCACCTGTCTTGATAGAACTCAGGTAAAGATGTAATATTATTTCTGTGTTTTCCAGGTGTAAAACTCTTTTTTAAACCATGTTTTGCCAAAACATTGGTTCTCAAATTCACAGGGGTTACAGCTTAATCTATTTTGATGTCACATGCAGCAGACAAAATGTATTACTGGCACAGTTTTTCTAGACCATGCAATACTGCTGAATAGTACGGCTTTTTAAATTTCATACGCTCCTCTATATTTATCTACCTGAAAGTTTCAGGTTGGTATACATGATTACGCAAGTTTTTCTAACAGTTTAAAGCAAACTTACTTTGGGCTGCTGTGCCCTCACCTGCTCTCCTTCTCCAAGCTAGAGCTTACTGTGCCCCTGACTGTGTCAGCACCAGCACTTGCGTGAGTCGTCTTTTTTCATTTGTTTTTCTAGCGTTAGTTTTCAGTTCCCTGAATCAGCTCACTACAGTTTCATGGAAAGTCGGCAGGAAGGGGTGGGAACATGCAGCCAGAGTCCAGGGATGAAGGCCAGGGCTGGCCTAAATTGTCATTGAGTTGCACATATTGAGAAATACTGCAGCAAAGCTCTCACGCATAATATGAATGGGTCCAAGTGGGTGTTTGGGCACTGAAAACTAGAACTGTGGGAGTTTTGCTTGGAGAAGAAGGTCATCTCTGTTTTCACACACTGCCTTTTGAGCCGAAGTGTGACATTGGCAAACAGTTCTTACTTGCTGTTAGACTTAGTGATTTCTGAACAATTATTATCACAGTGTGAAGAGAGGCAGAATGGAAAGTGACCATACTAGTGAAAAAATAAAATTAAAAAAGATGAAACCAAATATTTTAGTATCCCTTATGAAGTGACTCTAATGCTTTTATTTTTGAGCCTGTGAGTGTCATAGCCCAAGGAACTGTTCCCAGGGGGTTTGTCCTCAAATTGGTCCTGAGGGAATCAGTAGTAGGAATATCATCACAGCAGCTGTTCCTAAAACATGACTGGTATCATGCTGGGACCAAACAGAAGAGGCATTTTCTAGTTCTGAATCCAACAGAAACAAAAAATGACATTTGATATGTGAATCAGATTGTGACAGGCTAATTTTCAAGAATGTGATTTCCATACAATTGTCACAAAGTGGGACTCTACAGCACTTACTGGGAAACAAATATACATTAATTATTATTTTTATGCAAATAACAGTAACTTGGCAGTCTGAAAACCCTGACCCTGTGGAAGCAAAGCTGTTCACGTTGTTCCATAAGGTTGCAACACGTTACTATTGGCAAGAAATTTGGCTTCTCAACCCTCACACTTTGCAATTGATACAATAACCTTTTCCATTACTCTGCTTTTGAAGGAAAGGATATTCAGGTTAAAGGAAGAAAGTATTCAAGAATTCAAAAGAAAAGGAGCATTTTAAGAAAAGGAAATGAGGATAATGAATGATTCAACATACCTGTTCATGACCTTGTGTCTAGAACTTTGGCTTTTTTGTGTGCATGCATGGAAATATAGAGAGCATCTCAGACTGAGGAGCTTTCGAGACTGCCTGGGGTTGCTGTCCTCCCTTTACAGATGAGGAGCTGTCAGACTATGAACATCACTGGGAAAAAAAAAACCCAAAACAACCAAGGATTAAGAAAAAGATATCAGCATCACATGGTAATGATTTTATACTTAATTTCTTGCTGAAATTAAGTATAAAATAAATAAAAGTAAAAGCTGAATGTTGCTGTTCAAGCAGTGTATTGAGAAGTGGGATTATAAGGCTGTGATTCAACAGATGCCTGAACTTGTGTGAAGCTTAAGAGGTACTTTGCACAGATGTAGGCATATATCCATGTAGTGCTTACAGAAAGCCACAGTCTGAGGCTTTGATCATAGGATTTATTGTGTGCTGCACTCTTGCTGAGCCAGCATGAAATCCTGCAGGCTGGTATCAATGTTTGAAGATTTTAAAAAGAAGGAAAAAAGTAAATTATATGTCAACAAGATTTTTTTGCTCTCTCCTCCCAGCATCTGTTTCTGTTATGAAACATACTATGTGAAGACATGCATAGTAACGAATAGGCATGCATAGTAAGACAGATGCACTTCACTCGCAGTAACCTTAGCCAAACTGTTGTTCATTTTTCTTCTACATTTTCTTCCCTTTTTTCTACTATATCTTCTGTAGTCTGATGATAAAGGGGTGACTAGTGTTTAGTTGTCACACAATGCAACTCTTGCCTCCACTGAATAAACTTTAACTATCTTTCTGGGGCTGTTATATCACCATTAAACTGTCCCATTTCCTTTTCCTGGAGATCTTATTACCTATGCATTTGAAGAGCCTTCCATTATACCTGGGAAAACAGAATGTTATCTCTGGACATCTTCATCTGTGATTTTTATAAATCTCTTCTGCTCAGGCCTCTGCAGACTGCACATGATTTGTATTCATTGTAAGCTATGCAGGATGGTCTTGGGAAAACAACTGGGAAAACAACTGGGAAAACCTGGTGAAGGTAGAAATTGCCATTAGGGGCATTCTAAGTAAGGGGAAATGTACATCAGTTTCTAAAGAAATTCCCTACTGCAAGAAACATGAAAATGGTACTGAATATATTCATGAAAACAAGAAGACAGACAGGAGTTGAAAACTGGAAAACAAAATATCTGAGAAGGTAGCAGGACCATAGCCTTATTTTTCCTTCAATTGCATGCCCCATTGCACCTCTCTGAGGCAGTAGCGCATTCTTGGTAGTAACAGTGAGGAAAAGACACGGACAATGCCAGAACAATGTATGCAGGTTTCAGTTCAGAACAGGTCGACCATAACAAGCATTGAGCTTATGGCTTCTTAGGAAATGCAACAAAAACATTTGTAAAAAGGCTGTTTTCACATTGCACCATTGCCAAGAGAGGCAAAATTAGTAGTAGCTGTCCACTCAGCCTCTTATCATGAACTTCTGTGTCGCAAACAAGATTCGCCAGATGTATTTCAGCTGTTCGTCCTATAAACCAAACTTATTTCTGGGAAAAAATGCCTGGTGTCAGGTGAACGGTTATGAGAAGTGCTCTGAAGGGAGCGATGGAAGCAAGCACCACTGAGCTCTCTCATAGGCCATGTAATCCTTCCCACAATCTCACCAGAGAATACTTTAAAACTTATTAGCCCCCCTCTTTTTCTTACTCCTGCTAGAGACTGTCCCAGAATCTCACCGGGTAAAAGTGGTGTGACTCCCAGCCTTGGTGCTTTCCTAAGCAGATGTTCTTGGGACAGCAGCAACTTTTAGCTCATGTAGGTCCTTTTTCTTGGTGGTGGGGACTTAGCCAGCCCCTTTTCATTTATAGCTAATAATTGTATGCATTCACTGTCTTCGTTCTGGTAAGTAAAAAAGAGTTTAGCACCCCATTACAAAACAGGCCTGGAGCCTGACCCAGCAGACTTTCTCTGTACGCCTCACTGTGTGATTTACAGGGGAGCCCGCATGAGCTAGGCAGCTGAGTGACAGCCTGCTGCCCTCCTGCTGTGCCTCCTCCTACCCCAGGAGTTGCTCTACTTCCTGTAAACATTTTGAAGTTATTGTTTCTGACATCCTATGCTAAAATATTTATTTTCAGCGAAAAAGCTTGGCAGTGTTTCTGCAGAACTCTTGCACTGGCAGCTACCTCACAGCAGCAATGTGTTTTGAGAGCTGAACTCAGTCACCAAATATTGACCGTCTTTGTGTTCTCCTGTCCCTGGTTCCAGCTGGATTAATACTTTCTTATCATTATTGATGCATCTTGAAGACATAGCTGAGGTGTGCAGTCAACCAGCAAATTAAAAAAAAATCCCAATGAATATTACAGGAAGTAGTGGTATTTGTGTATTTGGTGAGACAAACTTTTTTTCCCAACATAAATTTTCTTTCAGAAAATGATACTACAGGCTTGCTGAATTGCTTCCCATTTTTTGTTGCTGTTTTCTGTTGGGAAATATTCCCTGGATTATTGCTATTTCCAGCAGCCTTCATTTCTATCTAGAATTCCTTCTAGTCAAACAATTTGGGGTTGAAAAATCTGAGGAGAAAAGAGTGACTGGATTTTACATTTTTCTGCTAGCCTGACATAACAGATAAAGGCTGAATCACTGAGAGGCCAAAAACCCCTTCAAAGAGAATAAGACATCAAGCCAGAATGGCTTCCAAGTGAGCAGGTGCATAACTATGATGTTTGTTAAAAAAGTGAAGCAAAAAATTCCTTAGAAGAAAGGTAGAAATGCTGCTGCATCTCTCCCTCCCCAGGACGACTGTCCGAAGATGAAGCAAAAATCCCATTTGTTACTAGGTTATACATGTGTTAGAATAACAGGAAAAGGCAGCTGAAGAAATAAGTGGACTGGATTGGAGGAATCACTGAGATGAGGTACAACATGCGGGCGGGCAGGCAGGGATGCCATCCTGAACAGAAGGTTCTGTAGTTTCTCCGTCTCTCTCTACTTTATATGACAGCTCTGTAACACAGCGCAGTGGTCTTACACTATTGGAGAGAACACTCAATGCCAATCACCAGTCATCAAAAAATCTGAAAACAACTGAAACAAGACAAGATTTCATGTAGAGTGTAGTAACATGAATGAGGTATCTGCAAAACATTTCCATCCAAATGGGATACATTCTTCACAGGATAATAAGATCATAGGAAAAATCAGGTTGAAAAGGCCCTCTGGAGGTGTCCAGTGCAAAGCACAGGGCTTTGTCTGTTTAGGTGGCCTTTTCCAGGTCATTATGTTAAACAGAAAAGGTCCCATTGCAGACCCCTGTGGTACTCCACAAGTTACTGAGTACTAACCACAGACCACTACTCTCTGAAGCCAATTATCTAGCCAGTTTTTTACCCATCTGGTTGTCCACCCATCCAGACCATAATGTCCCAACATGTATACAAGACAGTTGTAGGAGAAAGTGTTAAAACCCATGCTAAATGCAAAGTAAATTGCATCCACTGCTCTTCCCCAGTTGGTCAGGTATGATTTACCCTTGCCAATCTCTGCTGACTATTCCCAGTCACTTTCTTCTCCACATCCACAGACATGTGCAGGAGGAGTCACTCCACAAATTATGTGAAACTCCTGCATCAAGAAGTTGTCCCCAGCACCCACAAGAAATCCTTTGACTCTTGGGTCCCTCCTTGTTGCCCTTCCAGGAGCTGGCAGACCCCTGCAAGGACCAGGGTCTTTGGTGCAGAGACTTCCACGAGTTGTTTAAAGAAGTCGTCACCAACTTTCTCTCTCTGACTAGAGTGTTTTATAACAAACTCCTACCACAATGACACCTTTAGTGGCCTTTCTGCTGACCCTGACCTGCAAGTTCTCACCCAGACTGCTGTCCATCATGTACAACAGCCCTGTATGTCCAAGCTGCTCCTGCTCGTAAAGGGCAAATTTCCTGTGCACATTTCCTGCTTGTCTTCCCTGGAGGGATTATGTATGTCCCTTGCAGCACTGGTCTGTGATGGCACATGCAGCTCTAGCTCCTCCTGCTTGTTTCTCAGGATGCATGCATTTCTATATGTATTAAAGGTCTTTTCCAACCTAGACGATTCTATGATTCTATACACTAGAGGCCAGCGTTCCTTTACCCACTTCTACCCCTCCTGAGGTCTCTTGTTCCCATTGTCCTTCACCCTTTGTTTTCTACCCTCTCTTCTGTTTCTATTTTAACTGAGGTTTGCAATCTCCCTCCCCCTCCATTCCTGGGTTAAATCTCCCCTTACCAGGTTGGCCAGCCTGTTGACAAAGATGCCCTTGCTCCACTTTGCATGGTGGATCCCATCTCTTCTTCCTAGCAGTCCTCCATCTTCAGAGAGGATCCCATGGCTGTAAAAGTGAACACCCTGAGGTTGACACCTCCTGTGTGAGGAGGTGCTGACTTGCAGAGCTATATCCTCACTCAGATCTTGCTCTGGATCAAAGCCTCTGCTGTGCTGGGGTAGCTGGTCCTGTGGGGGATGAGCACTGTGCCCTGTGGGGCACCACCACTGTGGTAGTGGACCCTTGCTGCCTTCATCCATTTCCAGTCCCTTTCTTTGCATCCGTTTGCACATGCTGCTGCGCCTGTCTGTTGTGTTCACCAGCATCCCTGTGAATACAGCTCTATAATTCAATTATTTGTGGATAGGTTATCATCAGTAATTACCAATTAAATTTGCTTTAGCTTAAAGTGCAACAATTAAGTCTCTGTTTCTCCTTTGGTCATATGCTTAATTTTGAGTGCTTAATTTTAAACCATTGTTTTGGCGATTAGAATAGTAAGTGGCATTAGGTCCACATTTCTGGGGGAATTATAACTCTCTCAAAGTGCATCTATTGACTGCCAAAATATGCGCTGTGATTTATCAACAGATAATAGCTTTCATTTGTGGAAACTCACATTCTTTCTGTGATATAATTGTAACAGTTTGGATATACAACAGACCACTTGAAAACACAAATTCAAGGTAATAAAAGCATTCTGTAGCATTCTGTAGCTAATTCCAAACACAAAGAGAAACACATTTGCTACACACCGAGTTTGAATAAGGATCTAAATTGCCTGTCTTCCCGTGAAGCTCAGTTTGAGACCAGAGTTTGGGGTATTTAATTGGCAACACCTAAAAAAAAGAAGCAGTGCAGGAATGACTTCCTAACTTGAGAACAGGATAAAGGAAGTGCTTTTTCAAGTACAAAGAGGAAAAAAAGCAAAAAGTAATGTATAAATTTTTTCAGTTTTATGTAGAAAGATCACTTTTGTGACTGTTACTTTCTCACGCAAATTATTAACAGAGCTATGCAGGAAGCAGTAGATAATAGGATTCTTAAATACAGATAAATCAGTATGAAATAATAAGATACTATTTTCTGAAAAAGCAAGGCATGGACAAAGCGAGTTTTCACTGTTCGGTTAGGCAAATCAGATGTTTAAATAACCATACCAGCACTACCAATGATGACTTTGGGGCCAGTTCTGTTTAATATCTTTATCAATGATCTGGATGAGGGGATTGAGTGCACCCTCAGTAAGTTTGCAGATGACACCAAACTGGGTGGGAGTGTCAATCTGCTCGAGGGGAGGAGAGCTCTGCAAAGGGACCTGTACAGGCTGGAACGATGGGCCAAGGCCAATTGTGTTAGGTTTAACAAGGCCAAGTGCCATGCCCTGCACTTGGGTGACAACAACCCCATGCAACGCTACAGGCTTGGGGAAGAGTGGCTGGAGAGCTGCCTGGCAGAAAAGAACCTGGGGGTACTGGTTGACAGCCGGCTGAATATGAGCCAGCAGTGTGCCCAGGTGGCCAAGAAGACCGATGGCATCCTGGCTTGTATCAGGAATAGCATGGCCAGCAGGAGTAGGGAAGTGATCATGCCCCTGTACTCCGCGCTGGTGAGGCTGCACCTCGAATACTGTGTTCAGTTTTGGGCCCCTCACTACAAGAAAGATGTTGCATTGCTGGAACATGTCCAGAGGAGAGCAGCAAAGCTGGTGAGGGGTCTGGAGCACAAGTCTTGCGAGGAGCAGCTGAGGGAACTGGGGTTGTTTAGCCTGGAGAAGAGGAGGCTCAGGGGAGACCTTATCGCCCTCTACAACTGCCTGGCAGGAGGCTGTAGAAAGGTAGAGGTTGGCCTCTTCTCCCAGGTAACAGGCAATAGAACAAGAGGAGTTGGCCTCAAGTTGTACCCAGGGAGGTTTAGATTGGACATTAGGAAAAAATTTTTTACTGAAAGAGTGGTCAAGTGTTGGAATAGGCTTCCCAGAGAGGAGGTGGAGTCATGATTGCTGGAGGTGTTCAAAAAATGTGTAGATGTGGTACATTGGTTCATGGTTTAGTAGGTATGGTTTGTTGGGTTGACAGCTGGACTTGATGATCTTAAAGGTCTTTTCCAACCTGAATGATTCTATGACTCTTGGACAGCAATGATTTTCCTATCTTGTCAGAACTTTAGGTCTTTCAGTAGATCACAAAAGGAGAAGACCAGTATAGGCTTCATGGAGAATGATGTTTCTTTTTCCTTTTTGCATTTTCCAGAAAAGGGACTTCTTGCTTATTTTCAGTCTTGTTCACCTTTTCCCCCTCTCAGAGCACCCTATTCTTAAACAACACTTAAACAGGTCATTAAACAAAACCTTTTGGTCCAAGCTTGATTGTCTTTCATAAAGTCCTTCATTTTGTTCTTAGAACACACACAAGAATATAGACCCAAAAAAAAAAAATATTTCTATAGGACCAAGCTGTTATAACTGCTAATCACAATCTGTTTTCCTCTGCAGTAGTACCCACTCTATGTGATGTATGCCACAACTTATATTTCATTCTTTCTAAAAAAAAATCTGTTTCCTTGCCAATCACTCATTTGCTAGCTCATTTACCTTTTTTTTTGTTTTGAAAACACCATTTCTATTCATCAAGCTGCTCAGTTTAATATAATCAAGTACAGTTATAATTGGTGTGAGTACAATTTATAACCAAGGAAGAGGAAATGAACATAAACTGTCAGCTAGATGAATCTGAACAGAATCGTCTGAAGGCTGGAAACTCTTGCCATTGCAATGCAAAAGTTCTGTTTAGAAGCTGCTGTCCATCAGAGAGCTGAGGAAGGTTTCTTTCTGTTTGCTTTATAAGAGGATTCTAGTAGCTTCACTTTTGACCAAAATACTATTTCTTATTTCTGATTCTGTTTCTCTTCTCTCTCTTTCTTAACAACTACAGCTTAGTGCTTTTTAAGTACAGTTTGGTACTTGATAAGTACAATGCTTGTACAGTATAAGCTTTTACATATGTAGTACTTGATTTTTGTCTGAGCTGTTTTGCATCATTGTGCTGTGGCGGCATTGGAGGCTTGAAGGGAGCCAAGTGCTCCATTAGGATGCGTGTTTCACAAAATGCATTTTAGGAGATGGTTAATGCTTCAGAGAACCTACTGCCTTCTGTTATATTCTACAGGTAATATAGAATCAGTGCTCTATAATAAAATCAGATACTGTAAACTGATAAGATTTTAATAGCATCTCATGTCCTGAACCTCTTGTTATTTGTGCTTTCTTGTAAAAAGTACTTGAATGAACTAAAATACCCCATTTATTGTAAAAATAACAGTACTTGTAAACACAAAAATAAGAGATATGAAAAACAGGAGAAAAAAAGTGAAACGAATATGTTACATTATTCGTTTTTAATAGAAAAAAGGAACATGGCACATGTGTGGATCCAAGAATTTATTTTTGACTTAGTTGAAATATTAGCAATCTAATCAAAGGATAACAAGTAGTTGTTATCAGTCCAACTACAATAATATTAACACTATTACAGTATGAATAAATGCAAAAAAGCCTCATTAATAATAATCTTAAAATTGTTATGCAGGAAGGCTTACTGCTATCTCCCCCTCTTTCCCTGGTGTGA
>JADKXX010002939.1:0-63789 GCA_017310255.1 Butorides virescens | reverse complement strand
CCCTCTGCTGCCAGGGACATACAAGGTCTGCAGCTTGTTACCGGTCATTGCAAAAATAATGCTTACTGGGATATATGTAAAAAAATTTCTCTGTCCAATTATCTTAATGCAGAAGGGGTAAACATAAGCTGTGAAGACGGTGATTTCTTCATAAGACCATAAATTATATTATCATCACATTTTTTCCTGCAAAGAACCCCTGAACTAATGTCTGCAATTTTTGTTATTTTCCAGATGAAATCTTTCACCTAATGATGGCTTACAGGTTCTCATCCTCTCTTTAGATACTATTTAAGCACTTAGCTGTATATATTACAGTTAAACATGATGACTAATACAAAATTAGGGGGCAGGTAGTAAGCAGCTTTCAAGATTGGGCCTCCAACCAAGAGCTGTATTTTCCCTTATATCATTAAATTAGTAAATTCATCTTCTCAGAACTCCAAATATGTTCTCATGTTCTCAGAAATTGGCAAAGGGAGGGTACATTAATGAGCAAGTGAGTTTTATAGTTTTAATGAACTCTTATGAGAGCTTCTCTTTATGTCAGAGGAAAACAACTTTTGTTTTTCCTGAGGCTGTGTTAACCAACTATTTCATATACTGTGGCTGAAAAAGCTGACATCTCTCAAATCGCATCCTTAGTTTCTTAAGCGTCTCATCTCTATGCGTTGTTTACTCCCCCGGAGAAAGTCTGTTTCTTTAGATTGTCGTTCATGCATATGAACACACACACACACGTGCACGTGCACACACATGTACACAAAGTCTTGTTGTCTGCTTCTTGACATTCACCAATATTCCCTCCCTATCTGAAATAAACCGACTTCAAAAAAGAGATTCAGTGGTGGAGAGAGTATTTTCAGTGTGTAGTGTGCAACAGTAATTTTGACAGCTTCTGTGAGCTATTTCCATGAAGGAAGAAAAGTAAGTGAGGGATGCATTATACAGATAGTGATTGTCTCCCACTGATCTAGAGATGGTTAAGATAATTCAAAATTCCCTACAAGAAGGTGTTGATAACATTTTAGGTGAACACAAAATTTCAGGATTAGGCAGAACAAAACAGAAGACAAAAATATTAAAGACTAACTGAAAACCTGAAGAAAAAAAAATCTGGCTATGAGAACATTTCCCAGAACATTAACTCAGATAATTTCTTTCTCGTACTCCCCACGTTTTCTTAACCTGTGGCAGAATTTCTAAAGCAATGTGATATTCCTTTCCTCCAGCTTTCATGTCAGTGATGTTCATAAGGTGAGGACAGAGCTCGATGGGGTTCACAGTATGAAACTGATTTGAAAGACAGAAGGGAAACAAATTTATTTAGTAGGGTGTTCTTTGCATTGTTAATCACTGGAAATCACTGGACAGACTCCCAGGGTTGGCTGAGGACCATGAGTTAGATGGCCAATGTCCTCCTAAGTAACTCTGTCTCATTTGTATGGATCCATATCCAAATCCAAGCTCTAGAGTGAAAACACAAAATGACCCTTGCAGTGACTCCTTTCACCACTTAGCTATATCCCCAGGCCCAGCTAAATCAGGATAGGCAGCCCTACAATTTTCTGAGGCTGACCACCCTCTCTAAGAACAATGTTGTCCTTCTCCACTTTGGACAGTGATTCAGGCTTCCAGGCCTCCAGGGCATCCAGAAAGGTCAGAAATGGCCACTGCATATGTACAGCATCTGAGCCAGACAAGCAAAGTGAATTCAATGTGTATCAAATACAAATCTGGTAGTCATGGAATTGTCAAAATTTTTTTGGAAAAACAGTTAAGTGTAAAAATTTTAAGTAGAATTATTTGAGCTAGTCAACAGCTCTTTCTGAAGCTCCCCAAACCTACAAAACATGGAGAAATTAAGCCTGTTTCAACAAACACAAAATACTGTGTGCAAGGAGTGCAAGGGATTCTCCCTTGCTGGTTCCACATTAACAGCAGCATTGGTAATGCCAGTTCCCCACTGTCACTGTTAAGACCACAGATATGGCTTGTGCACAATGTGGACCAGGGGTTACAATGGCATGCAAAAAACCCATGAAAGAACATGCTGAGAACTACAAACAATGTTGAAGGGGACTAAAGAAAGCTAAAATACTATCATTAGACTCAAAGTGGTTTATATGTTTTCTTTTCTTACAGCCTCAGCTTCCCTCTCAGGGGCTCCCAGCTAAAGCCAAAGAGCGGCAGAGTCTCCTCCCCCAGCCCCAGCTCCCCTCCAGGGGCTGCTCTTTGCCACCCCCTGGCTCCCACGTGCCATTCACAGTACTTACACTAAATCAGGTGGGGCAACAGTCACCTCACTGGTAGACAAATATTAAGTCAGCTCAGGCCAAGACATGTCCTGAGATTCTGCTCTGTCAGGTCAGTTCAAAGCCATGGCCTTTTGCCTGTATTTGCTACATCACAAATTTTATGGTGAGTAAACATCATTGCCTTCTAAGGAAAGGAAAAAACAGATACGGCTAAAATAGAATGGATTCAAATCTAAATTATTTGAGCTTTGGCAATACCTCCCTGTGAGATACTGATAAGGTTGGGGCCAGCTAGTGAGAAATAGTGCTGGGCTTATTTCAAGTCTGTGGTATAGATGAAATGAAGGAAAAATACAATGTATTTTCTTACTTGCTATAAAATAGACACACAACATTTTTTTTTCTGAAAATAAGGAATTATACAATATACAAGCTTACCAAATTACTTGTCCTTGTTTTAATCACAGATGACATGAAGAGGTTAATACAATTCCAAAAGAATCAAATCTTACAAGACAAACATGAAGTGCTAGAAGGAAATTTATATGACAAGGCACAGATGAAAACGAGAGGGTAGGAAAAAAGAAGTGTTATGTTCCATATTGGGTGAAAATTGAAATACCAGAGAATTTCAGGGGGAAAAAAAAGGTACATGCACATCATCTCATCTTTCTTGGGCTTCTCCCTAAACAAAATTTACTGCAATGTATCATACACCTTGTAGGATGCAGTCTAACCCATAGAGGGTGGTTGCATGAGGAAATGCAGCTCTATCAGTCATAAGAAGAATATTTTCTCATCGATATATTTCAGTCTTAATCCTAATATTTACACAACCCTAGCTTACACTAAACAGTGCCATAAATCAGGATTTTCTTTGGCAAGCAGAATTTTTTCATAGATACCAAGCAAAAACCAGCTTCTACATACAGGAAGGCTATTTCACAGTTCTCTGTAACAGAGGTTCTTTCCTCTGAAGGTACTGCACAGTGCCAAAGGGTGCATACAAGTCAGATGCAGCACAGTAATTTCCATATAAAAGTGTGCACTATTTATATCTCAAGCACTGTCGATAGAAGTCAGATTTCACAAGAGGTCTGGGGGAAATAAGTCTTTAATGCTACTGAAATGCAATGGGTTTGGACACCATAATTCTTAGACACCCGAGCTGACAGCTTTTAGTCTCCTGTGGGGAGAAGCAGACACTACAGCTGGCCAACTATATGTCTTCAATTTTTTTGCCCTGTGCAAGGCTAGCAAACACCCTGCTGGCAAAATCTTTCTTTTCTCATTGTAAACATATTAAAACTTCCTCAAGATTTTCTTCACCACTTCAACGTCTTGCTGTCAAGGTTTTTCAATTCTTGGTCTTGTCCACACACCTACTCTCATTTTGTCTTGTTTCACAGCCAACATTTAGGCAGCACCCAAGTGACTAAATTAAGGCAATATCTTCTCCCTCACTAATGATAACCTCCTGCTTCCTGTTATGCCTGTGAGAGTGACACATCCATCAAGAAGCTTCACACTTCTGAAATCACTGGCGGCTTGCTCCTTATTCATTTTAAATAGGGATATGCCACTACCACATGTCCTGTTCACCTGTGCCTTGATTTGAACACCTTAATTTCAGTCTTGTGCTGTGAGTCATAGGTAAGATGCAGTGGTTGGGATTCAGGATCCTCCACATGGGTGTCTGATGCTATTTGTGATGCCACCTGGCTACTAGCTTCCCCTCAAGGAGGGTTGTGGTCTCCTCTGGTCCTGTGGTGTATCTCCAAGTGGATGTCTTGAACACAAGAAGTTATCTCAAACAGTGCTAGCTACTAATATGTCAGCACCTGAATCTTTCCTGCAGTATTCTAGGGAACTTACCTGGCCACCTAACTAAAATATTCTTTGAGTCATTCCTGGCTCTGTGGAAGGAGGAAGCAAACTGGTAGTCTGATTACAGGGGAAGTAGACCAGTGCTTCCTGACTTGAAATAATCTCAGTGTAAAAAAAGACCAGCACAGTCTATCTATAATCTTTAACAGAAGTGAGATTAACTGAGTCCTTAAGAGCTATCTCAAAGGTCTTGCGGGAATGAGTCACAATTCAGGTAAAAACCTGCATTTTTACTCATTCAGATCCCTTATTAAGTGTGTCAAAATCTGTTCTCATCCTCTTGTTAGAGAATATACCTTGTATACAGAATATACCCTGTCTTGAGGAGGTGGAGGTGGTTGTTTCTTTGAAAATGAAGCATGTTATCTCTGAGTAGGAACTGCTGGATATTTTTCAAGATTGGTACCCACTGTCATTTGCCTCCTGACAGCGAGCCAAATTCACTTTTATCTTTCACAGATTTTCAGACAGAGGTTCATAAATCTGCTCAGATGCTTTGCTCAAGAATAGCTGTCAGACATATATCCAACATAGATTACTCTATTTTTATTGGATCAAATACATCTGTGGCACCAGAAGCACCTCTGTCAGCAGTCTCGATGTTGTTTTAGGCAGATTTACTAGTGATATAATGTCTCCACATGTCAAATTCTATTTCATTATCTGTGAGATGTCATTCATTCACAATCCATCAGCTTCATTTATTTTATCCATTGGGTAGGCCTCCTGTGAAGTCTAGATGTCCAGCTCTTCCAAGCTATAGCTCGTATCCAATGTGCAGCCAAAATCCAACTCTTCTAGGTCAGATTCCTCCACAGAGTAAGCATTTTCTTTTGAAAACCTATGATTTCCCTCATCTTATCATCAGTATTTTTAAATTACATTTGCTTTGCCTTTTCACATGTGAGTCACACTACATCCCTCTCAACAGACAAATCCACATCTACTGTGTACTATGAGTGTCCTGAAGAAGGAACTCCATATCCCAGTAACTTTCTCCATCTCGGAGTGTTTTCTGATTTGTTCACAGTCTACCTCCTTTCTGGTTCTTCATGGAGCTTGGATTACCTGATTTGATTTATCCAGAATTTTTCCAGGTCTTCCTAGGATATTGTAATTCCTATACTGATTGATGCAAGCCTGCTTGTTACAGCATTTGTGCTTTTCTTGACAAACAAACTTTAAATAGCATTTTCCTTGCAGACTATATCTTTTCTTGCTTTTCTTGATATGGTCTTTTTCTATGTCCTCAGTGCATTCCTTTCTTTTTGACACAATCGCTGGGGGCTTTTATGACAATTGGGGTGATGGAGAGAGCTCAAAAATTCTTGTTTGCATCCACCTCTTTATGTGTTGCTTTCTTCGGCTTCTGAAAATTAGTAACCAGGTCTGACTTAGAAGGTTATAGTGTTGTGCAGTCAGCATAGGAAAGGCACAGAATATACTCATCAGTAGTGAAGAATTAAAACAGATACTTCACAAACTAGTGACCAAAATATACTTCCACTGATGTTAAGTAGATTAAAGTAATCTGATTTTAATCACCTAAGTGTTCATGGAGAAGCTGACTAGTTGACGTCGATCCCCACAGACACTATTGTGTCTTTTTTGTGTTGTGTACGCCAACCCAGATGCCATGTGCCAGTGCGCTCCCATCTCGTGCTGAAGCACTTGATGGATGGTGCTTTCATAGGGAGTTCATCATCCTTGTACAGGCCTCTGATTTCCATGATGGGAATCAGTTCTGTAACTTTTACATTCCTAAGTCCTTTATTGGATATGATATTCAATGGCAGGTATCTGGCTTTTGTCTTCTGGCAAACGTGTCTTTCTTCAGCAATGAAACAACGCATAAGTTCCATAGTGAAGACAGATGTCTTAAAAATTGTGTGCCTGTTTTTCTACCCGCTATGCTGGATGCTTGTTACAGGTAGAAAGAAAATAGCAACAATTATGTGACATTAAAATCTATTTCTAGAACTGCACTGGATGGACAAAGCTTTTAATCTGATGTTCAGCTCATCTATGCTTATTTTGGCATCATACCAGTGCTCACCGGTTCTAGTGGCTATAACCTTGAATGAGTGCTCTTGTGGGGAGGTATAAAGTAACAGAATTTAATTCACAGTGGACAATTTCCTTCACTGGTTGTAGACAACTACTACAAAAAGGTTACTTCACAAGGTTTTGACATTTTTGTTTCTAGTTCTTTTCTTGCAATGGTTGCTTTTGTCATGTAATAATCTTGTCCTGTTTTTAGCAGTACAGCAAAGAGTGGTCATGAAATAAAACTCCTAGGTAACAAACTGAAAAAGAATTCCTTTTACTTCTGCAGAAGACAGCTTCATCTTGTAAAACACTGGATAATATACATCTGTATGTGTATGCATATTTTTTGAACACATAGGTAAGTGTGCTGTCTCCGAATAACACCCCCATGTTTGTGGTTTGGCAGGCTCCTGTATCCAACCTCTAGGATACTGAATGAGACACAAAACACATTTCTGACCTTCTGAGCTGTAACTGGTTTCCTTTAAAAAGTTTAAGAGTGCTGGCTTGCATGTTTTCTGGGAACCTCTGTTGGTATAGATGGTTGGTGTCATACCTTTCAGGGATGAATGCCTGAGTATTCAAAGAACTCTCTGAGCTGACCTTTGCTGAGTTACACAAAGACAGTATTTCTTGGCTGAAAGAAAGGCAGTGAGTGGTGCAAAAAAACAGAAAGTGAACCAAATTTTCTTTTCTTTTAGTCCACATGTTTTCTTTCACTCTTCTGAAATATATGTATTCTTCCTTTGATGAGTTGCTGTTACCATAAATTCCAGTTAGTTGTGGGACTAATTTATATTGACTAGTATAGGAACTGATTGTGGGTTGCAGGTTTTGTAAGTCACATGTGGTGTAGCTAAAAGCAAAAGTGCCAGTTACTTCAATTCATCCATCTCTTGTGAAAAAAGCTTTCTTAACGTCTAGCGAAATAACAATGTGCGTTATAATGGCTTAGGTAGGATACACTTAGAGGACGCACTCAGACTGCAGTTACAAAGAAAAAGATAACTTCCGAAGCAGATCAAACATTGTCTAATGTTCAGAGTTTACAAAAGCAGTGGATTGTGGCCGATTTCTGGTAACAGTTACAAAGCACCTGCATGAATTGGACTTGCATGAATTTTGTAATTTATCCTGGTACAAACACACCACAGTCAAATAGGAATGTGATAAAATTTACACTGTTTACTGTTCAAAATACAGCCCTGAAAAACTCTAATTGATAAGTTGTCTTCAGCAGAATGATGCATACTGGAAAAGCTGTAGATGTGCTTAATCGTATCTGACACTTGGCTCTAGTTTTTTTCTCTCAGACTTATAAAGAAAGCCAAGATGACTCTCTCTGCTTTTAGGAGCTGGTTGATGAAGGCATGTAGTTGATGGTATATTGACAACTAACTGATAATATAATATGAGCACAGTTATGGCATTTTCACTATGAATACGCCCATCAAGTTTAACTCAGGTGTATTCACTAGAATTTCACATATAATTGTAATAAATGTGAGCAGTGAATATTTTCCTTAGATTTAAATATACTGCACTGCTCTTCTGGGATTTATAAAGGAATTAAAATCTTGCTTCTTTATGGATATGAAAATGTAGCAAAAGAAGAAAAAAAAAAAGTTGTGTTGACCCCTCTCCCATACATATTTAAATGGTTAATAACTTATTCCACTCTTTCACATACTCTTTTCAGCATGTTTGGACATTATTCTGTTTTTTAATTTGTTTTTTGTTATCTTTTAATTGGAAGCTGTCTTTGAGAATATTACTGGATAGGTGACAATATTACTCTTTTCGATATGTTATGATTGTCATGCTGTCCTGGTTTTGGCTGGGATAGGGTTAGTTTTCTTCCTAGTAGCTGGCATAGTGCTGCGTTTTGGATTTAGTACAAGAAGAATGTTGGTAACACCCTGATGTTTTAGTCGCTGCTAAGCAGTGCTTACACCAGACAAGGACTTTCCAGCTTCCCCTGCTCTGCCAGGTGCACAAGAAGCTGGGAGGGGGCACAGCCAGGACAGCTGACCCCAACTGGCCAAAGGGGTATCCCATACCATATGAAGTCATGCTCAGTATGGAAACTGGGGGCATGTGGCTGGAGGGCAGCAATCGCTACTCAGGAACTGACTGGCCATCGGTTGGTGGGTGGTGAGCTAATGCATTGTGCATCACTTATTTTATATATTCTATTATTATTATTATTACTATAATCCCCCCTTCCTTTCTGTCCTATTAAACTGTCTTTATCTCAGCCTATGTGTTTGTTTTGGGTTTTTTTTCCTGATTCTCTACTCCATCCCACTGGGGTGGGGATAGGAGAGTGACTGAACAGCAGTGTGGTGTTTAGTTGCCTGCCAGGTTAAACCACAACACATACCTTACTGATTTTTTTCATGTATAGTACAGGCTTTACATAAGATTAGCAGGTTATTGTATCAAAGAGGCTTTAGAGTTTGGTCAAGTTTTCATGGAGACCTAAAACTCTGAAGCTTAAGACATTTATTTTTCCCAAATGGTGGTGTGAAATCTGTTATATAGCTTTATTAAAAGACCTTCACAAGAAAAACAGATTTTCTTTAATCATTCCTTCTCTTAGAAAAAAGGCTGCTCATTGAAGATGCAATCTATTGTCTCAGCAAGAGTAACTCCCTTAAAGCACTGATCTAGAGAACTTAGTCTTAATCCAATTTAATTAGGATTAGCATGTTTATTTACATTCATTGCCAGCCATTTATTTAGCTAGCATCTATTTGCATTCTTTATATATGAACTATTTCTAAATTTTTTCAAATCAAATTAATAATCCAGATTCATATACTATTTCCCATAAAATTGAGAAAAGAAATAGACACAACATAATGGAAGGCTTTTATCCAGTGGACTGAACATGCTGATCTTTCCTTTTTGTTTCTAGATGTGGCTCTTGCCCTTGATTTATATTGGTGTTATATAAGGAGGCAATTTAAAGATGTGCAGAACAAAAATAAGGACAACAATACAAGGGATTCAGAGGGGGCTGGAAGTATCATTCTCTGCTTTTAACAGCAGATACAAAATTTAAAAAATGCTCCATGAAGATCTCAAAGATACTAAGATTTATCACTTTTTACTTTTCTCAGCATTAATGTTGTCACTTCTGTTTAATACTCTGTTTTCTTTGAGATGACTGCAATTATTAAAAGAGAAAAGACAATTAAGTTCACTTCTACGAATCAAGTCTCTGAAGTCAAAGGAATTGCAGAGATTTACCCCAGGCAGGTCTCTAGCCCATGCTAATTTCCTAGATTGGTATTTAGATAATCTGGTATTTTCTAGGAGACTTTAAAACACAGTTAGGTCTCCATAATAAAAAAAATAAAGCTGCATTTAAAATAATCAGTCTGCATCATTTGACTTCATGTGTTTTCCACCAATGACACTAATATATACCTCCAAACCAATATATCCTGAGACATTTGTTTGATAGGACTTGTAGTATTACTCACATTCTTCCAAATCCCTATTTTTTGTTGTTTATGATGTTTTTTAATGTTCTAGATTACAACAGGGAAAATACATTAAAACCCAAGCTTTTGCTTTCCTTGTCATTACTCTGTACATACTTTATAGTTTGGAATTATGAAGAGCTAGTCTTTTTCCTTTCCCATGATAGTCCACTTGCATTTGTCCATATCATGTTTCTGAAACACTGTGTTGAACATGTGCTGGCCTCCCACAGCTGCATTTATATTAATAAATTAAAATGCCCAGAAACATTTCTGGGTACTCCAGTGTGACCATACACACTGTTGAACTGTGAAAATGTTCCATGCTGCTTTCATGGCCCATGCCAACTATTTTTCCAAACAAATCCCAGGCACAGGCAGGCTAGAAACCCCACTTCTTTCCCAAGGAGCTTATGGGTGTGCATGAGGTCAACCTATGTCAGCTGGAGGTGATGTTGACCATATTTCATTTAGTGCTGGATCCTTTTCCTGGTGGGTCCCTAGACTGAATATATGAACATATTATCTGTTGCTCTGAATACTTACTGACTGTTCATTTATTTTCAGGTTGGTTCAAAAATAATAGACAAAATCTTGTCAGACACTTTTCAAAAGGGGGATTGTAATTACCTGATTACTTTTTGAGCATTTTAACAATTTTACTGGGACCATGTTTGTTCATTCATTCAAAACTTGACTAAAGTGAATGATTTTGAAAGTCCATATTTAATTTATGATGATATTTACAAATTTTAAATTTTCATTGGCTAGATTTCAAGGGGGAAGGGGAGAAAACCAGGCTTGCTAGAGGTAAGCCTGGGGACGGCATGTCAAAGTTTGAGGGATGGTGTGCTAATGAGGTCCTTTGGTCTGCCATCTCAGTGCAGCAAAGATGCAAGTGTTATTGATGTCTTAGAAACCATGAAAACACCTGAGAAGGTCACACAGGATTTAGGTCTACTCGTCCCAAAAAGATGGAGGGATCAATAGCCCAACTGAACTGCATCTACACCAATGCACACAGCATGGACAACAAACAGGAAGAGCTGGAAGCTGTTGTGCAGCAGGAAAACTATGATGTAGTTGCCATGACAGAAACGTGGTGGGATGGCTTGCACAACTGGACTGCTGCAATGGATGGCTGTAAACTCTTCAGAAGGGATAGGCAAGGAAGGAGAGGAGATGGGGTGGCCCTGTATGTGAGGCAGTGTTTTGACGGTCTAGAGCTTGATGATGGTGATGATAGGGTCGAGTGCATATGGGTAGGAATCAGAGGGAAGGCCAACAAGGCAGATACCATGGTGGGAGTCTGTTATAGACCACCCAACCAGGATGAAGAGGCAAATGAAATATTCTATATGCAGCTGGCAGAAGTCTCACAGTCTCTAGCCCTTGTTCTCATGAGGATTTCAACTTCCCAGATGTCTGCTGGAAATACAATACAGCAGAGAGGAAACAGCCTAGGAGGTTCCTGGAGCGTGTGGAAGATAACTTCCTGACACAGCTGGTGAGTGAGCCAAGTGGGGAAGGCACCCTGCTGGACCTGTTTGTGAACAGAGAAGGACCGATGGGTGATATGACAGTTAGAGGCCATCTTGGACATAGCGATCATGTAATAGAGTTTTTGATTCTTGGAGATGAAAGGGGGTCAGCAGAACTGCCACCTTGGACTTCTGGAGGGCAGACTTTTGCCTGTTTAGGAGTCTGGGTGGCAGAGTCCCTTGGGAGGCAGTCCTGGAGGGCAAAGGAGTCCAGGAAGGCTGGGCATTTTTCAAGAAGGAAATCATAAAGGTGCAGGAGCAGGCCATCCCCATGTGCCAAAAGAACAAGCCAGTGGGGAAGTCCAATGGCCTGGCTGAACAGAGCGCTTTGTCTGGAGCTCAGGAGAAAAATAAAAAGGAGAGTTCATGACCTTGGGAAGAAGGGGCAGGCAACTCAGGAAGACAACAAAGGTGTTATGGGGTTATGCAGGGAGAAAATGAGAAGGGCCAAAGCCCAGCTAGAACTTAACCTGGCTACTGCCGAAAAGACAATAAAAAATGTTTCTATAAATACATTAGCAACAGAAGGAGGACTAAGGAGAATCTCCATCCTTTATTGGATGCAGGAGGAAAACATAGCGATAAAAGACAAGGAAAAGGCTGAGGTACTTAATGCCTTCTTTGCCTCAGTCTTCAACGGTAAGACCAGTTGTTCTTTGGGTACCCAGCCCCCTGAACTGGAAGATGGGGACAGGGAGCAGAATGAAGCCCCTGTAAACCAAGGGGAAATGGTTAGTGACCTGCTACACCACTTAGACATACACAGGTCTATCTGGCCCAATGGGATCTACCCAAGGGTCCTGAGGGAGCTGGCAGAAGTGCTCACCAAACCACTTTCCATCCTTTATCAGCAGTTCTGGATGACCAGGGAGGTCCCAGTTGACTGGAGGTTAGCAAATGTGATGCCCATCTACAAGAAGGGCTGGAAGGAGGATCCAGGGAACTCCAGGCCTGTCAGTCTGACATTGGTGCCAGGAAAGGTTATGGAGCAGGTCATCCTGAGTGCCATCACACGGCACGTCCAGGACAACCAGGTGATCAGGCCCAGTCAGCATGGGTTTATGAGAGGCAGGTCCTGCTTGACTAACCTGATCTTCTGTGAAAAGGTGATCTACTTAGTCCCATGAAGGAAGGGCTGTGGATGTTGTCTACCTTGACTTCAGTAAAGCCTTTGACACACAGCATTCTCCTGGAGAAACTGGCTGCTCATGGCTTGGATGGGTGTACTCTTTTCTGGGTAAAGAACCTGGCTGGCTGTCCAGGCCCAAAGAATGATGGTGAATGGAGTTAAATGCAGTTGTTGGCTGGTCACAAGTGGTGTACCCCAGGGTTCAGTACTGGGGTCATTTCTGTTTAATATCTTTATCAATGATCTGGATGAGGGGATTGAGTGCACCCTCAGTAAGTTTGCAGATGACACCAAACTGGGTGGGAGTGTTGATCTGCTTGAGGGGAGGAGGGCTCTGTAGAGGGACCTGTATAGGCTGGATCAATGGGCTGATGTCAACTGTATGATTTTCAACAAGGCCAAGTGCCAGGTCCTGCACTTTGGTCACAACAACCGCATGCAACACTACAGGCTTGGGGAAGAGTGGCTGGAAAGCTGCCTGGCAGAAAAGAACCTGGGAGTACTGGTTGACAGCTGGCTGAACATGAGCCAGCAGTGTGCCCAGGTGGCCAAGAAGGCCGATGGCATCCTGGCTTGTATCAGAAATAGTGTGGCCAGCAGGAGTAGGGAAGAGATCATGCCCCTGTACTCTGCGCTGGTGAGGCTGGGTCTTTAATATTGTCTTCAGTTTTGGGCGCTCACTATAGGAAAGACATTGAGGTGCTGGAGCATGTCCAGAGCAGGGCAACAAAGCTGGTGAGGAGTCTGGAGCACAAGTCTTATGAGGAGCAGCTGAGGGAACTGGGGTTGTTTAGCCTGGAGAAGAGGAGGCCTAGGGGAGACCTTATTGCTCTCTATAAGTACCTGAGAGGAGGTTATAGTGAGGTGGACGTTGTTTTTGTCTGCCAAGTCACAAGCAATAAGATAAGAGGAAATAGCCTCAAGTTGCACCAGGGGAGTTTTAGTTTGGTTAGTAGGAAAAATTGCTTCACCAAAAGTGTGGTCAAACATTGGAACGGGCTGCCCAGGCAGTGGTCGAGTCCCCATCCCTGGAGGTATTTAAAAGACATGTAGATGTGGCCAACTATGGATTACCGGTGGACTTGGTAGTGTTAGGTTGACAGTTGGACTTGATGATCCTAAAGGTCTTTTCTAACCTAAACGATTCTATGATGCTATCATTCTACGATTTAGATGCATATGTGCCATGTATAGCCAGAGAAAGAGGAGAAGAAGCACTCTAAAATGGAAAATTTATAACCCATCATATTTTATTAAGTTTATATGGATAATAACTGGTCTTTCAAACTAGCTGTTATATTGGTAAATGATCCACTCATGACATAGTATTCATCTAACTAGTCCCATAATACTTTTCACTTCTAAATAGTGTGATAATTACCAGTATCTACAGTCTGGTTTAGGATTTTACTTGACAGTAGAAGATGGGCTTTTCAAGGGCACTTTGCAGCTGGTGGTTACAGAATATAAGACAAGAGGATGTCAGGCTGATGTCAGTCACCTGGGGCACATGGATCCATTTCTTTGTTATTGAAGTGAACCTTGGCTTTTTTTGGTGATCTCTGCAGCACTGTCTTAAAACTAGTTATGTATTTTTGTCCTCACTATGCCTTCTGTTCTGTAGCCTTACTTAGCTCAGAAATGGAAGCCCTGTATAAATACAAGTGTACAATGGCTACTTTATGCTATATTGCTCCTGTAATAGCATGATCTTGAGTGTAAACAACTCTTCCTCTTCTGATGTATTTACAGGGAGTGATAATTTCTTGTGTGCTCTTTTTGCTAGGTGGAAAAAGCCTCTTCCAATCTCTGGCCATTTAGGTTTCCTTTTAATAGTGCTTATCTGATGACTGATGTCTGTTCCTCAAATATGAAAATATGCAGTTCTTTGCCATTTTCACTAAACATTTTATATTCATTATCTTATTAAGATACTGTAGTATAATATTGTTGATGTAGTTTACCAGATAATATGCTCATTTCCTGTGGAACTCAATGTCTGATTCTCTTGTAGGTACCTTTCTCCCTCCTGAAAGATTTCATTCCCTCTCATGAAGTCCTCCAAGAGACATACTGTCTCTCCAGGTCTGTAACTGCATGATCTAGTTTGCCTGTAGAAATTATGCACAGGTATGACAGAGCTGAAACAGATTTTTTCATTACGAAGTATTTCACAAATATCTGTTATGTCACAGCTTTTCAACAGCCAGAAAGTAAAGAAAAAACACATGACCTTGCAGGTGTCCTCTATTGTCCTTGTAAAACTTTAGTTGTCATTATTTGTTGCTACTTTTCTATTAAAATTCTTAGCCTGTGCCAGAATCTGAGATCAGCCATTTTCTAATTCAAGTGACATTTCTCTTCTAAATTTGATTACACACACAGATGAGGAGTAAATTAAGGGAAGCACAGAGATACTGACAACATAGAAAATCGTTAGTTTCCCTGAAGCTAGCCCAGCTTCAATGTCACTGGGATGAAATGGAAACTGTATAATTTCAGGTGTATACACCCATGATCAAATGGTGGTTTTTAGTTCAAGTTTTCTAAGAGAATAGGAAACAATACTTCTTTGGGGGGAAAAAAAAATACTTTTGCTTAATTCATTGTATTACTCATCAATCTAAAGAAGAAAATACCAACAAGATGAAGAAGAAAAATAAATCAACAGAAAGTATTATAATGAATTCTAAAAAAAGAAAAGAGAAAAATATGTATTCTCTGAATATACTCTATAGTAGTGATTTTTATGTACATGAGAAGTCTGCTGGATCTGTATCCTACCATGACACAACACAAGATGTAATATACTGAATTTATTTTAAACCAATTTTAACTTAAATCATGCTATTGATTTAATTTTAAATTCTTATTATATTTATTTTGTCCCCCAAAGAGATGAAGATCTGTGTTTCTTGTGAATGTATGCTGTTCTCCATGTGTATCACAGCTGTTCAGATCTCACCTTCAACACAAAATTTAATGTTACTTTAATCATGAAACAGTGAATAGAACTGTCCACACACTGCGTACAGTTTAAAAAACCTTTGAAGTTTAAAGGCCGTTTTACCTTTGTTACCTCTTTGAATATATACTTTTATCAATCAGTGAATGTTCTCTTGTGAAACACACCTATCACTGTTGTGATTTTATTGTCTTTGAGTGATGTTAAACCAAATATTTTTTAATTAAAGCTGAAAGGCATTGATTCAGGAAGATGCTGTAGTGTCCTATAAAAACTGTATTTAGGTTAGCTTGTTCCCAAGTCTTCTCTCTGGCACAGGCTTTGTGACTAGGCTGTATTCCAATGTGAGGTATTTTGACCAGGGTCTCCTGTAATATTTCACTTTTCCTCATCATTGGAGAAGACTGTTGTCTCCTCAAGGATATATTCTGACAGGTAGAGTTGACCAAAAGAGAAATGGAATGAAAAGTACCTGAACTATACTTATGAGATAAGCAGAACAATGTTTCCCAGTGATGATATTTTGGCTTTTGAGTAATTTTCCATGGAATAATTTAACATTTACTTAGAGGGAGAACCTGTCCAGGCAACTTGTGCTAGTAATCTCCTGCATTGACAGACAAGGTCAGTTTTGGTTAAATTAAAGGCCATTTCTCTTCCTGAAGTACTTCCTTTTTATCAGAATTCCTTCCATTACCCAATATATGTACATACCCCTCTTGATTTTTACTTCTTACTCATTCAGAGTTGTTTGTAAGTCCCATGTTACTTTTTTTTAATGTAATGATTCACATAGAGGCTTTTGATTTATTTTCCCCCTCCACTAAATTTCCATGGATCTCTTCTTTACCTTTTTTAGTCATCCATACGTATATATAAAAATTGTTGGGCTCTCCCTTATCAGCCATTCTTGGGCTGCATTTGTATTTGTCATCAGATACAACATCTTTACCTCTGATTTTCATCCAGGGGATCACCAAAGAGTCCAGCTGACTACTGTACACCCAGCAGTTAATGTTGAAAATGTCCAAATAAATCCAATCAGACTGACCATTTATTTTGAGTGCCACAGTCATGCCCTTGCTTGTTTCTTTCATGCCATGAAAGCAGCTTCCTAAAATGGTGTAAGATGCAGCCTCCTCTAAATGTGGCTTGCTTATATAACACTATTCTACTTCAAATATTTTCTCTCCATGGCTAGATTGAAATATGTTTCATCTTTGCAACATGCTTCTCTTGGTTCTATTGATTTTCTGTACTCTCTCCTTTCATAAGTAATTTAAAAGTCTCTGTCCTCTAATGTCAAACATCAGCCACCCTGTGCTCATCTCTCTCCTCTCTCACACACTCCGAAGTTAATGATTCATGGGTATATTCTTGAGAGAGCTCTCAAGTGAGGACTGACAACTTGTAATGTTAGCAAGACGGCTGAATGGGAGCTGAAAGACCTGTGAGAGGCTCGGGTGTCAGAATCCCTTTTCCTGTGACTCCACATTTGGAAGTCTTCCCCCCTTTCCTCCCCGTTGAGCCCTCAGCTGCTCACTTCTCCTGCTGCACTGCTCAAATGCTTCACCCCTTCCAGGGGTCACCAAGAACTCCCATCACAGAGCTTCAATCTCCTCAGACTTCTTGTCCTAAGGCCTTCTCTACTGCAAAAGTCCCTTCATGCTTCCAAGATACCTCATTTTTTTCTCATCTGCTCCCCCACCCCCATGCAAACCTTGTTATATGACTTTAGCCTACCAACTTAGAATGTGACTGCTTTGTCTTCTGATGAAGACTTGAAAGAAGGGTTAGGCAAATCAGGCCTGGAAAGCTCTGTAATCTTAGAGATGCCATGTTGGGCAAGACCATTGTCTTTCTTGTCTATGAATGTTGCCCTGTATTTAGAGGCTGTTGAAGTGCAACTTTTAGATGTAAAAAGAAAACATGTTCAGATGCTTCAGCTTAAATTCCAATGACTGATTTCATATTTCATGGTTTGGTGTAGGGTCCTTCCATTGGAGAACTTCCAATGGAGAACTAAACTGTGGTGGAAGAGGGTAGAACTGAGGTATAGTGCAGATATTGAAACAAGTCCTGTATGTGTATTTTTAGGCATAAACTACTCCTATTAATCCAGAAACACATTTCACCAAAACACATGCAAGAATTTATATGCAAATGAGCTTTAAAAAACACAGCAGGGAAATGTTCAGTACTCTTAAAGAGTGACATTATAATCCCTACAGAGCATTAAATTGTTTTGTTATCTACATAAAATTCAGCAATGATCTGCTGATCATTTGTCAGGCTAATAAACAGTGCCCCACTTCACAGTTGGTTTTTTTTTTTTTCATAGCAAGCATTTCAATAGGTACAAAGATCTTTGTTATGATTAAAGATACTTCATCTTCAGAAGATGTTCAGGCAAATTCCAGCAGGATAAAACATACAGAAAACCTGGTTGCACAGATATTCAACAAACTCCTTTCAAATATTCAAAATTAAAATGTTTCTGGATTGATGTGCACACAAGTGATGCTCTTACTGCAGGGAATCACATTGTCCACCTCATGTGGACAGGTACCCAAGACTACAGCTGTCTGTTTTCATTTATTGCTCCCAATCATAAGCAAAAAGTCATCCTGAGACAGTGGAAAACACAGAAATATCAGTGGATGTGGACAAAGTTGCTACCCTTTCTTGGATTGAAAATTTCTTTCTGTGATAAAAATTAAATAAAACACTAAAAACTCTGGGTTTCTAATGCACAAAAATAAAGTGCTTGGTGGGATACACCAGGGAAAATAGGAGAAAAAGTGGGACAGCTATGAACAGGTGCTTCTGATCTACTTTATAAATTAAATTCTGTTTTACTGAACCATGAGATAGACATGAATTTTCAGGAATTTCTTTGGGAGCCACAGTATAACTAGGGTTTTGTTTAAAGCAGATGAAACTTCAAGCAAAGGCAACATATCAAATTCATTACTTAATAATTGCCTACTCAAAGTTCTTAAACTCTCTTTCTCTTAGTTTGTAGAGTAGTACATTCATTTTTTCCCCTTTTCATTCTTCTCCCAATACAGTTTCTCATAAATTTACTGATGCCCAGAGAGAGCTAGCTTTCATAACACTTAAGAGTTTTCTTCTTACAAGGTACAGAAATCTCAAAGAGTTTGAATGAGTTTGGCTAATTGCAAATTCCTACCATTTTTTTTTCAAATTCCAGGACTGATTTGTTTTCAAATAATATAGACCAAAGGTATGGACAGCCCCAGTTATAATGGTATTTACTACAACAATAAACGTGAAAGCAAGAAAATGAATTATGCAGAATTAGGTTAGCATTATTCAAGGGTTTAAAATCCATCTAATCAGTCCTTGGAAGTATCTCTAAATAAAGAATTGCCCTTTGATTTAAATACTTTCTCTAGACTCTGAGAGTAACCTGCTCATTGTTAAACATGTTGTAACTGATCTTAGTGGGAAATAGGTTTCCTGTCTTTGCTAATACTAAAACAAAATTTAAAAAGAAAATTATCCTTTCAAATGTCTCATTCTTTTTCATGGGAAGACATACAATCATATTTCCTCTCAACTCAGTTGTTCAAGACTTACGTAAGATCCATAAAAAACATAGTAAATACCTTCACTGAGACAAGAAAAAAAAAAGATAAAAAGAGCGCTATTGAAATTGGTATGGAAAATACATAGATGTAATAAATTAAAATCTTGCATGGAATAAATAAAAATCTAAACATGAGGATTAAGAAATAGTGAGAATAAAACAACTAAAACCTAACATCCAGCACAGAATAAATGATGACACAAGTCCTTGGTTGATAGAAACATGAGTAAAGTTCTTTAGTCATTGATGTAACTCTTAATTTCCAGCATCTCAGGCTGAAACATGCTGAAAAGTTTTCTTTTATATGCACTGCTTCTTTCTGGGTGGAATATTTTATTACAGAGGTAGGTGTTTCAGGGAGTAATTTTGAATTATAGTAGTGTGACATCTGATTCTTTCAAAAGAAAAATCACTTTACTATCTTCTCAATACTCTTGAGTGAAGGAAAACTACGTATTTATAGTTCACTATTGCCCTCTTGTGGAAAGAAATAAAAGTAAAGATGTGCAACAAACACAATCCAAACCAAGAACTGGTTACTTAAAATCCAGTTCAGAAATCTTCATTCATCTTGTGCCTTAATTAACAAGCAGTGTTTGTGGAGCTGCATCCTATTCAGTACAAACAAGGGGATGACTCTTTAGTCCTGTATTAATAGTTTTGCTCTTGGTGCGTTACTGAAAGTTACTGTCTTTAAACAACCTGCTGTGGCACTGGCCCCTATAACATTTAACTCTCCAGAGTCGCAAGGAAGACTTCAGCTCAGTATCAGAAAGCCTATTCTAATAAGTATGACATGTCACCACCAGCAGTTCTTTGAAAAATAAGTTCTGCTGCTGCTCTGACATGTTCAGCAGCTCTAACAAGGGTCTACAACCGATGTCAAGAAAATGAGAGGCAAGGTTATTAGAAAAGCCAGGTAGAAGAAAAGAAGTGTTGAACCACAGAGTTAAATACAGAAATACATCTAAATGTCACCTATGCATTAAGTATAACTGAAAAGACACTTTGAAAATGTCACAAAATTATCCAGATTTACTTTGCAATGTCACTTACTTTTTAAGATTAAGCAGGAATATTTAAAATATTAGGATATGAAAATGTTGATGTTGATCTTGCTCCTGCTTTCTTGATTACGTACTCCTCTTGGTAATGTGTCAAGGTTTTTATAACTAGGACAGATAGGGCTGTATCTCTAGGACTCAGTCTAATGTGGTGCCTTTTCAATGCCATAGAAAGCCTCTCTAGATGGCTAATGAAAGGTGATGTGCTTTGTTGAATGTCTCTTTTCTTTTTTCTATGTAAAATTGGCCATTGCACATTAAGATGTCACCATGCACTTAAGTTTTCTTGCGCTCCCTCTTTCAGAGAGTGGATTCTTCATGTCTGGAACCACTGTTGTGAGAAAAGAACGTTTCCTCATAAAGGTGACACAAAGCCAAGATTTATAGTGTGAAGGCTATTTTGTGGTCCATGTACCAGTCTTTTCTAGGACTTCATATACTTTCTTTGGTGAATTATTTACAGTGGTCAAAGAAACTGTGCAAAGAAGAGTTTGTGTATTATTGAAGTCTTCAACCTTGGGCTGCTCTTTTGCATGAGATAGATTCTATCACTTCATTTCCATTATTGACCAAAGGAAGTAATGGCGGATCAGAAATTTGGCACTGTGGTTTCAGGTATTTTCTCTGGCTTCCAGAGGAATCTCCCCTGGTTGTAATGTTATAAACAGGATTTTGGAGATGAGGCCGGATCCTTTTAACCACGTGACGGTAAGCTAGAAACATCCTCCTCTTTATGCTCCACTAGCTGCAGAGTACAACCTAAGGTTTGCTAGTTGCCCCAGGGGTCTAAAGCTCTGATGGTCAGACCTGCACACATATCAGCCTGCAGGAGGAATTCACAGGCAAAAAAAAAAAAAGGAACTCCACGCCATAGACTAGCCAAGCACTGAAATTGGCCAAGTATTCCACCATTTTAAAGCAAAAGAAATTGCCCTTTGCTGAGGTTTAAGCTTGTTTCAGGTCTGCAAGCTTTGTAGAGCATAATAAATGCTTCTGCTTTGAAATTCAGTTCCTTCAGGCTGCAGGTCTATGCTGTCTTCTCTTAATGAAAGACGTTCTGTAATAACTGATTCTGATTACAATTGCCCTGTAGTCTCGCATTTATTTTTATTGTTGGAGATGTTTAGAAAATATTTTTTCTCAGGGAAAAAGGAATGCACACACTTTGAGAACAGGTAGTTAATTTTGATGAAAGATTAATTGGGAGTGTTTGAGAAGAAAGAACTGAGGTATGAAAAACCTGCCTTGCAAAAACAAGCTGATAAAGCTCAGCCTCAAATATTTACTCAAGAGAATGATAAAGCCAGCTTGGCCACTGTCCCCAGGTAGGTATATGGGAATAGATTTTGTCTGGCAGATGGCTGTTTTATACAGCAGAAAAAGATGTAATGAAGTTCTATAGAGGGAAGCTGAAAACAGGGATAAGGGGTATTCAGTCTAGAATAAAGTTAAGGCAACAGGAATTAGCACTTTCTTTCAGAGCATTGTGGACTCTAATTTCTAATCCTCATGAGATAAATTTGACCAGGTGTTTCCATAGCATTAGTCAAGAGCTAGTAAAAAACTTCTAAACCTTCCACAGGTGGTTTTATGCTCTCTCATAACTTTTGTATACCTTTTCAGTTAGTTTCCTCCAGGAACATTATGAAAAGAGGTACTTGATTCTGTCTGTTAATCAGCTTTATACAACACTCATTTCTATCTCGAGTCACTGTGTCACTAATATTTAAACATGAAGAAAGTGAAAGAGAGAATACAATTATTATTGTACCGGTCAACAGACTATGTTGGATGCTGCTGGACTCAGAATAGTCACTGGCTATGGCCATGTCTCCATGCCAAATGTAATACATTACCCAGTGTTGCAATCACCAGTGAAGGCTGGGAGCGCTCCTTGTGGCTCGATTGGTTCCTATGCTATCCCTAAGCATAAATGACTGCTTCCTCCCTCTCACAGCTTCTCTGAGACCCACAGTTCTTGTCCTTTCACAAAGGGCTATTTTCTCCTTACAAAAGGTTGGCTTTGGCGCTTGGATGCTGGAGAAACTGGGCTCTAACCCTCTTTTGCAAGCAGGTGACTAATTTGCAGCTCAAGCTACAAGAGGAATAGCCATGACTGTCATGCACATTGCATACTGGGTCATTTCTATATGCATTTTCACAATCAGACTGCCATCTTAACAGTGGAAGCTTCCTAACAGTCTGGTCTAAATTTAAAAAAACCAAACAAACCAAAACAGAAAATCCCAGAAGAAAACCTGTGAAATTTGGTTTTAATAATTACCCTTTGCTGCAACTATTTATGCTATGCTCTTTTGCAAAAGATGATTACAGATGGAGATGCTTAGTGCTGTAGCTGCTTTCAAGCCTAATTATGCAGTGCAGTATGAATTCCCAAGGATTAGATATGGAGCATTGTGATTCTTTTTGACATTTTAAAGGGAAAAAACTTGTAGCTGGTTATGCCATGCTACCATAAGGGTAAGGGTCTTGGGCAGGGAGTTATTGAGAGGTTGCAGAGAGGCACAGAATCCCATCTACTCTGTTAGGAGAGAGCAGGACAGCTCATCTGTTCAGGAAGGAGACTCCTGAAGCCTAAGCCATGCAATCACTATTCTCCTGTGTTTGCAGACTCTGGCTGCTATTTCTTTCCAATGCCCTATGACCGCTGACAGAATCCAATTTGCTACTTACAACATTGAAACACCTGAAAAATATTTTACTTGTTTAAATGTGGAGACTTTGTGGTAACACAGTTCATCATTTGCTGATAAGAACTAGCAAGACCAATGAAAACAGCACTTAATATAGTTTCTAGAATGGCAAGACTCAAGACTACTATGTGATACTGGATCACATTAAAAAGAAATAGGGTGTCCTCTTAGTACTTACTGAGAAGTATACTGCTGGAGCCTGCAGAAAATGCAGTTTTAGAATTCCTGACATTTCTGAACTTAATCATCCCATAGCAGTTTATTAGGAAGTGCCACTATGAAGTGCTTGGAGTGCAAGTGTGATATAAAGCCTATATCAGCCTATTGTTATCACTTCCTGTGTTAAAATTATATAATATTTAGGATTAAAAAGACCACATACCCTCCAGAGTTCTCATTTAATTCAGAAACTGAATGAGGGAGAGACTTTCACATATGAGAAGTAAAATACCTAGCTGAATACCAGATTTTAGTTTATCCATTATAGTCTTCAGTTATGTCATTTGGCATAGCAGTGATGACCTCAGCAAACTGTGCCCTGTGATCTTTGGAGACATATGCAGTCATCCTTCAGGCTGGATGTTATTTAACATTTTCCAATGGGTGATGCAGAACTAATAAAAAACACTATAGATAAAGCAGAAAGTAAAAAAAAAAAAAACCCCTCTGCCCATTTTATCCCTTACTCAGTAACCAAACGTTGATGTAATTAATATTCTGAGAAATTATTTTATCACCAGAGAAAAAACTCTGAGGAAATCTCTTACATTGACACTGTTATTATTCTCAAATACAGTCAAAATGTAAATCACCACTTGATGTCACCATCGGTCTGTACCTGTGCAGCTCTTCAAGAAATCTTTCTGAACATCACAAAGAAATTAAAAGTTCAATTAAAATATTTAGAGAGCTATTTCAAAATAATTCTTTATGAACTTAAGTAACCACTGTCTATTTGTTGGTCCTATCCAAAATACTGGAAGAGCAGGCTCATTGAACTTGGAGCACCATCAAGACCCTGTGAGTAGTCATTTGAAAAGGTGCTGCACATGCATAAAATCTCTCTATTTTAATAAGGAAATTTACAATGACAGAGTAAATTTGGTCATTACAGCATGATATAAACATTACTAACATCCAACTGTGAGATGAATACTAAAGGAAGAGAATACACAAGCAGAAGAGAGAGTATCTCTGAAAACAAGAAATGAAGAACTATAAGGGTTAATAAGAGTTCAAGAAAGATGTGTGCAATCTCTCCTGAAGAAGTTGGGATCCTGTACCCTAATTTAGGCATAAAGAAAAATATTCTGTTTTCGGATTTCCTTGACTTCTAACAAGCATGATGAGGTTGACTTGCAGTGTGTTAAGTCTGAACATCTGTTCATTTATTAGGTGTCTGAGTAGGAAGTTAACAGCTCAGGCTGAGGCTTAATTTTAAAGGAGCTTCCTCATCTATAAAATCTTGCTTGCCATGTAAAAGTTGGTTTTTGTCAGTAGTTGCCACACTGTGAAACTAGAATTGTGTCTAAACTGAGTGGAACATATGAACTGTGAAATCCTTAATCTGGACGATATTGTAGGTAATAAGAACACTGTATACAGAAGACCAAGTGGCACCCAGTGAGGTTGAACTTTCCAGCAGCTTGAAATGCCAGAACGCAAGCTGCAGGTCTCCGTTGGCACAAGTTTTATTAGTTTGTTACGTATATAGTTATGACATGACTTCTCTTATTGGTAGTTTTCCTGAACTTCTAAACTGGTTGATTATTTTACCTATAAGCTAGGCATACTCTCAGGCTCCAAGCACTAGTCGAACCATTTGTTCAGTTAATATAATACATCTTTCTTGCTCCACCTGGGTGCTTGGCAGGCTGCACATTCTCCTCTATACAACACTGCTCATGGCTTGTATAGACCTGTACATCAAGAGGTCTATACAAGCATCATTTTGATGCATAAATTATTTTAGGCTATATAATAAAAATAGTAAACCTAGACTTCCAGTCCAGTTTCTATCTGCTCATCAGACATAGGCTAATGCAGCCCGTTTCTTCATTGGCACAGTTGCAATCACTACAGTAATTCTTTTTCAGGTCTGGATAGCAATGACTTTGCTCACAGACCAGGAAAATATTTTCCAGGGAAGTTCCCAAGCAGCTCTAGTACTGGGTGCATGCTGAACTTGAGAAATTTGCTCTGAAGTAAATGGAAATTGGAAGTGCTCAGGAATTACTAGTATTTGTCCTTTTGCAATGCTGAACGAATAGGCTAATTCTATCCAATTTCAAGCTCCTTTCAGCATAATAGTTTCAAAATTACAGCTCAGAATTTATCACTTGGCTCTCATTTCAATAAAGAGAGGCTAAAAAATCAAAATGGACAAGGAGCACTAGGAATAAATTTAGTGAGAAAGCAAAAATAGAAAGATGAAGTAGAGAGTAAAAAGCAAAATCAGAGACAATTTGAAAACAGAGATAGCAGAAAAATGAAATAATGATACAGTATATACATACATGTATCATAAAGTACACAGGACACACATAAACTGTCCCTTGGGTAAAAAATAACGTGTTTTTTCTAGTCCTAAGTAAAATGTTGTATGTCAATACATTGGCTTGTCTTTCATAAAAGAAATGAATCATACATTCAAAAGAAAAAGAAGAAAAAAGACTATTTTTATCATATAACATAATATAATTTATGCATTAAATTAATATAATTAATGCATACTAAATAGCTTTATAAACTCAGAAAAATTAAGCATTTAAAAAACATCAGACTCTATACTTTTACATCAGGTTTTTTTTCCTGCATTTTTGTCATGTCCTTACTTGGCATGATGTCATAGCATAGCAGTAATTCAGATAAATAAATCCTGAGTTTGGGAGGCAGTAACACAGATATTTTGTGTACTCACAATTTTTTTACATTGTCCCCTCACAATGTTAAAAAGAATATCTGATTCTTAGACACCTTCAGTGTATGTGTCTCTTTATATGTGGATGCATGTACAATTATGTATGGGTACATGTATGGGTTTATGTATATATATACATATAATGATCTTTATCACGTCCTCTGTATTACATCCATGAAGTATACATAATGTGTCTATACATCCTGTGCTTGATCAACCAAGACTTTGAATCTTGTTTGAATGACAGCACCACAAAACATTGAAATTAAACATACACTTAATGAAATTACGGAAATGGGACTCCCAATTTCCTGTGGTTGCTGTTAAATGCCTTTAAAATTAACCGTACATTTTAAACCTGCTTGTTTCTCTGATCATGAAAACTTGCAATTGATACCTGAGATTCAAATGGAGTACTGAAATTCTTTTCTGCATATAGAGAGCTTTGGTAGTCACAGGGGCAAACTTGCAATTCTTGTTTTACATTTTAGTTAACAGATTTTTCATTTACTGGTAATTCTTTCAGCAGGTCAGCCAGACAGTAATTTATGTCTTTTTGTCTGAGCACCAAAACTGCACTGTGGGGAACCTGAACATTCATGACTCTTAAGGAAAATAATTATTCTGCAGTGAATAAGAAACAACATGAGGTTTGAACTATGATTTTCCACTGTCGGCCACTTCAACAAACATGTTGGTGTGAACTGGAGAGTTATTGACTGGGATGAGCATCCTCAGGAAGGGTGCTTTGCATCGGGGTGAATCCTGTGGATCAAGGCAGCTTCCAAAGGACTCATCCGCCAAGCACAGAGTGTGCCTAGCTCTGAAGCTGTCACCCAGGAAACCTCAGCATCTCCATGTGTCCAGTAAAAATATGTAACATACACAAAGTGAATGCAATATCATTCTATTTGAGCTCTGCGTGGTCTGAAAGATGCATAACTTCTTTTGGGTGGCACCAAGGGCATACAAATATTAGTTCACTTAATATATCCTTCCTTTCACAAGTGACTTAATGGAGAGATGGAAGGGGAAGCGGGCAAATTGTTCACTTCTTTCAGTGTCTCACATATAAGTGAGTGGCAGATTTTGTTTGCCACTGATGCTTCCAAATGGATTCAATATTTTCCACTTCCACAGATATCCTTGACTTCAGTTCCTACTACAGTGCAAGTTACACAACCATAACAGGGCCATCACAGAGCTGGACTACAACTCAAATTATTCTTTTTCTAGCTATTATAACTGTATTTGTTTCTCAAATGAAAATTCTAATGGAAACATTAAAATGAAGAGTGAAGACATGTTAACTGCACTACTTTACTCTGTAAGCATTTGTGTGACTCTTAATGCAGAATCTGCTTTGTCATGGTACAAACTGATTTGCTTTCTGTGAAGAGTCAGAAAACCAAATTTTACTCATACAAATATTTGATCAAAGCCAGTGTTAGTTCCTAGAGGTGCATAATGAAAGGAAAAACCCCTCTGTTTTCTGGAGGATTGCAAAATTCTGAAATCTGCTTTCATTATATTTGAGAACAAGGAATGACCCAGCTCTTCTGATTCACAGACTGTATGAGCCTTCCACTCGCAGCAGACCTGTATGTGCTCCTGGAAATAGATCAGGCCACAGAAGCGTTTGAATTCATCTTTGTCAGAGACTGCCAAGACAGCAGTAAGTTACAGAACAGTAAGGACATGCACACAGTATGCTAAAGGCAGAGAGCCCATTTGCCTAAATGCCATCCCTAACTCTTGCAAAGAAGTGATTTGCTGACCAAGGCAAATCTCAGGCCACACACCGGCATGAGTGGATTGACTACGCTATACGATATGTGTTGTTCTTCAGCGTCCTGTTGATTAAGTTTATGTTGCAGGAGCAGAGTCAGTTACCAGAATTTAGATCATTTTGTGAAATACCAAGTCAAGCAGGTAAAGCATAAAAGATACAGATTGTTGCTATAGGCTCAGATCTTTTAATGAAATCCCATGACAAACAAGGGATTTGTTGGATGCAGAACTGACTGACACACTGCAGCTTACCATGTATTTAAAGAATAACAGAGTTGGGTAGGCAACACATCTGACATAAAATGGAAATGCCAGAGGGCTGGGATGTCAAAAGCATTCCAGATTCTACTTGCTAGAGAGAAAAAGCATAAAATTTTATCCTGAACAAAACCTGTGAATGAACATGGAAAGGAGCAAATCAAGGATTGTCAGTCCATTCCTTTGTTCTTAGAACAATATTCTTAGTTCTTCAGGACATATTAGAAAGGTCTGTACAAGATGATTATTAACAGCAACCACAATTACCTTGTTCAGAATATTTTACCAACCCTGTATGAGAATATTTAATGTGCATAGGGATAAGAAAGAATATTTGAAATAAGTTGGCTGAAAGGAAGAAAAGAGACATGATTACCATACAGCTGCCAGTAAGGACACTAATGATAAGTGAAAATGAATAACTCAGCTTCTGTGGAACCTTGAGCAGCAAGACATTTTTTATATACTTCAAAATACAAGGGAAGGCTTTAAACATTCTGGATAGACTTGATCAATAAATCCAGCCTAAAAAGAATCTGACATCCGATAGTCACGTACCCTGTCAGGCATGCCAACAGCAAAATGAAAACCATTGATTTGTTTGTCACCAGGCTTTGCCAGCTAGCAAAATTTTCTGAGCCTTAGATGCACACAGGTGACATTATACAGGGACCAAATAACTGAAAAGAGCATTTCAACTGGGGACAATTTCTGTGAACAGGAAATGTCAGAGAATTCTCAGTATACCACATAGGACACAATGCCATGTGCCATTTTTTTTCTGTGGAGCATCCTTCAGAAATGAAGAGGAAGAACATAATGTAAATCACTTGTGGCTGGATACAGGACTCTCTGAAGTGATGCAAATATTTTCACTGATTTTAAAGAGAGTTACATTTAACCTTTAATAGAGATTTTAATTACTGACAAAGACTGTTCTGTCTTATCAGAGCATACCTTTACATAAGCATCCCCAAGTGAACATGCTGAGCATTTGAAGCAATTTTTCTATTAGGAAGAGATAGCTTTTACAGTGCTAGTACTTCAGTAGAAAGGACTCTGTGGGATATGAAATACTCAGCATTTTTAATAAAGCTCTGCATCGTTATTAGAGGTGGTAGTTCATTTAGCTCTGTTTGCAGTGCTTAAGGTAGTTTTACAGTTATCCATGCTAATTTTTTTTTCTCTGCCAGATAACTGTCAAATCTACATGCTTCATAAATGAGCAACATATGAGCAGCAGTTCTTCTGTGTCTTTGATAATCTGAAAACAGGGTTTCCAAACTGTGGCATTAGCTTTCTTTATATGACTTCAGTCAGTCATAACCATAAAGTGTATTTATCCATTCAAGCCCAGGCCAATAAAATGTATTTTCAGAAAGCTTTCACAAGTGCATCTGGGATACCACTATTTCCTTTACTTCTCTTGTCCATGCATTTTGTGTCACATGATCTTCATGTTGAATCTAATGTCTGCAAAGCAACCTAGCAGCAGTGATATTACTTAGTGATGTAGTAATTACTTAACTAAGATTTTAGGAGCTACTGTTCTGAGAAAGTGTTGTTCCTGACTACTCATCAGCTAGAAAAGCCTTTTCAAGGGCAGAAACAAAAGGGGATAGTGTTTTAGAGGCTACCGGTGGCACAAATATGGCAACTGATGAAGGAGAGGACTGTGATATTGGCTGACATAGAAAAGGACAATGTGAAGGGATCTCTCCTTTATGGTTGTTGGTGTTCTTTTTGCTCTTATTGGTCTCTAGTTTTTCCCAGGGGGTCTTTAACTTTGAACTAGGCATGAACTATGTAGGAATAAAGTATATTTTCCTTTGGATCAGAGTGCTATAACATTTAGTGGAAGGAAAATGCAGAAGGGAGAGGATAGGTGAAATTTCTGTCTCTTAAAAATAATTTGTCCTCAGGAGAAGAATCCTTGTGAGCATCAAAGGGCGAAGATGTTGTGAATAATGGCAGGAAGGTAAATAGTGTGAATAGGAGCAGAGTCTGGAAGAGCACTTTATGGTTAAGGAGTTAAGGTTGTAGCTGTTACAAGCTGCTGATGAACAAGGTCAGTCCACCCCTACGTGTAATGAGGTAGGGAAGGTTTCCTACACCTTTTACTTCTGTTTTTTTCTTTTATTAACTTCAGAAACACAATCCCAAATGACACAACCATACTTAAAATAAAAAAAAATGAATTACTGTCTCATAAGTAAATACAGAAAAATCTTTCCATATTTAAATATTAATTTTAATGTAACATGAAACAGACAGTCTGGATACTGGATTTCCCTCCTGCTTCATTATATCCAGCTACATCTTAAATATTGTTCTATAGTGTTTCCTTCTCTGACTCTTAATAGTGTTTGTTTATAATTCTTAACAAGTGTATTTTATGGAACTGTGTTGATTTTTACCAACAAGAGAAACCAGTACATCTATTAAAGTGAACTTCTGCATAAAATAGCCTGAGATCTGAAGACAGAAATATTTCTGTCACTTCCATTTTCCCTGTCAAGCTAGAGCACTATCTTTGGTGTCAGATGAAAGACTTCAAAACACACAGAATTGGATTCCTAGATTAACTGTTTCAGTCATTAATTACATTTCACTGGAATATTCCTTCTGCCCCTCATTTCATGCTTAATATCAGTTTCACACATTTGAATCTCCTTACTTCTTGGTTTGCAGGATACTTCCTACCATAAGTCTGTTCCCTGAGTTGACTTTTAAGGACCATGATCAAGTCCCCCTCTAATCTTCCTGTTGCTATGCACAATATGTTTGACTCTCTAACCCAAAGGCAAGTCACCGAAAGTCTAAATGGATCTTGCAACTTTTTTCTATACCTTTTTGATTTCGTTGAGATTGTTAAAATGAGGACAGGAAGCTGTGACCTTATGTGGCAGGTACACTGCCCGCCCCGCCCCTCCCCCCCACAATAAAGATTGGGGCTTTTACCATGGTGATGGCTGGCTTTTTGCACCCCATTTTTGCACCTTTTGTGCTTTGCTGTGCCCCCAGGCACGTACACCCCTCGGTAAGGTCTGCAGCCAGTGAGGCACCTCGGTTTGGAGAAGCTTCTGGATCATGACCAATGAGCCATGGCTCAGAGAAGCTTCTGGATGATGACCAATTATGACCACAGCTCAGATACGACCCAGGGTATAAATGGGACGCCACTGGAGACCCCCTTTGAGTGGTCTTCTCAGAGCCGCAGGTCTGTTTGAAGCTTCTCCCCTTGGGTTGGGATGCTGCCTGAGGAAACTTCCTGGGACTGAGTGCTCTCACCTCCTCTTAGTGAGTGATTTCTTCTGGATATAGCCTTTAATGAGACCTCAGCCCCCCTCCTGGGCAAGTGATTCTATCTCCTGGGTACCCATGAGAGGGAGAGAGTTTCTCCTTTGTGAGTGAGTGAGTGAGTGAGTGAGTGAATGTGCACGCACTTTGGGTCATCATTCTTGTGTGTATTGACGTGTAGTAACAAAACCCCAGCTGGCAACTTGAACGTGTTACATGTTAAATGTCATCAGAGTGTTGATTCATTTTAGTTTACCTGTGTTTCTCATTAGTTTTTGTTACGTGGCTTTGGTTGTTTCATGAAATAAAGTTGTTTGAGCTTGTCCTTCTAACCCCTTCGTCTGGGTTAGTTCTGCTGTACCTCTGTGACACCATATATCCTATTAATGATCTTTATCACGTCCCCTGTATTACATCCATGAAGTATACATAGTGTTTCTACACATCCTGTGCTTGATCAACCAAGACTTTGAATCTTGTTTGAATGTCAGCACTACAAAACATTAAAATTAAACATACACTTAATGAAATTATGGAAATGGGATTCCCAATTTCCTGTGGTTGTTGTTAAATGCCTTTAAAATTAACCGTACATTTTAAACCTGCTTGTTTCTCTGATCATGAAAACTTGCAATTGATACCTGAGATTCAGATGGAGTACTGAAATTCTTTTCTGCTTTGGTTTTACTTCAGCTGCATTTAAGTATCTGGTGTACAGTTATTTTTGCTAAGATTATACTTCAAGTCCAAAACTTTAATCCCTTTTTAAAATCATGTATGTTAATAATGGCATAGAGAAGGTTGAAATTGAGCAGCTAATACTACCCTCCCACATTGGTGGGATTCTAAAATAAATATAGGAATGGCACTTACTCTATAATACTTGCAAGAAATAGTATGACACCGACAGCAGTAATTAGAAAGAGGTGGTGTAGAAATCATGTCAAGATCAGTGGACCATATTCATTTGGAAGAATGAAATATGTTGAAGAAAAAAAGGAATCCAGCAAAGCACTATAGGAACTTATTAAGGGAAAATTGCTAGAGGCGTCTAAATAATGAGGAGAGGTAAAATCCAATACTAGTATAGTGCATGGTCTTGTTACACTTTGTCTTTTAGATTCTTTGGAAACCAATGATTATGCTTTCTGGAAGTGGATCAATCACCCCCAAGGCAACCTTGTACATGAAGAGAACCATTCAGTGAGCAGCTGCAGTAGGAATATAGACTACCCTTTTCTATGCTAATCATTTTAATTGGACTATGTATTTTCCTCAATGTTGCATATTTCCTCCGACTTTCCATTACATTTACATTTTATTCATTATTTCTCAAACATCATTAGTAGTGAAAAAAAATTTTTGAAGATGTGATTAGGCATAACTTCAGAGATAAATTGTCCATTTTGTTTTCATAAGAATTGTAAGTAGGTCAGCTCTGTAAACCAGCAAGCTTGGTAAAACAAACTTTGCTACGGCTAGGCTATGCTTTCCTTAGTCCCTGAAATATCAGGATCCCATCTGCACAGGTAGGAATGCTGTACTGGAGCTGATGAATTGGGAGTGCTCCAGGTTGCTTGCTAATGTCTTCAGTGTTTCAGTAAGGAACCCATGAACAGTGGGGTCAGAAGTGGATACTGTAATGGAAAAAGCCCTAATATTTCCTCCGTCAAGGTAATCTTAAGGAAATAAATTACAGCTCTGAGTTAATTAACACTGAAGAATTTCAATACATTTTCTATGTGAGTAGGGGAAACCCTTTGCCCTCTTCGGTTTGTGAATGATCAGAATTGGGATTTGGACTTAGATCTTGTAACACATTGCAGTCAAGCAACTAATTTTTTAGTTTACTGAGCTATGGTAAATTCCTTTAATATTTCATCACAATTGGATTCTCATTAGGAAATTATGTTATATTTGGTTTAGCTGAAAATAATATTTTGATGTGCCTGTGGTGAGAACAGTAATTGTATAAAATTGGTCCTTTTTGTTTAACAGCCCTGGGGTTCTGTGCTGTATCATGTAATGCTGAAACAGTTTTATTGAAAGTCACTGTACTGCTGGTTTTCTTGCTCTGCCTACTGTATTTCTTTATGCTGAAAAGATAAAGAAAGAAAAACTGTATCTAAATTTTAAGCAGATTATGCATTTCTTCAGATCTGTTGAAATTCAGATGGAGCCTTCTAATTCACATTAATTGCATCAATTAAAACACTTAGAAGGATCACAAATCATTAGCTACATGTACCAGACTACTCAAAATATTTCTAACTAATGCAGATCAGCACATCTTTAGTCAAAATGTCAAGCAAAATACCAAACCTGATGTACTGAAAACAATTCTTACAAAAAATTCTTGCATAATAAATCAAATCTAGTCTACAATAAAATCATTAACTACTGTTCTCTTCCTCTGCTCTGAAGTGTAAATCATCCATAATGCTGACTTATTTTAAGTCAGTTTGCATATAAAGTGGAGAAAAAGATTTAGTGAAAGTCTACTGAAAATGAAAATAAACTCCTATCTATATCATTACTCATTTGATAGAATGCATATATGTAGCAAGACTACATAAAATGTAAAATCAAGGAGATAGATCTATCTAAGAATGACTTCTTATGATCTGATTCTTATTTTATGTACATACTAAAATATAAGCTTTGCAAAACTCCTTGTTTTAAGATAATCTTGAACGTATGTAATTTCTTCACTAAAATAAAACATAGCTTTCATTTAGCTTGACAGTGTTGGCTCAGGAATATGGAATATTGTTTTCAGTAAGAATGCATTTGGTTTCACTGTAAAATAAGGTTTCTTTGGTATCAGTCCTGGAGAAACATATTGGTTTCAGCTAAAATGTATTGCCATGCTTTCATTAAAACATACAGACATTATAAAACTGTATATTGGGTTCAGTAAAAATGTATTCTTTTCAATGGATTCATGAGGCTTTCAGCAAGAATGTATTGATTTCATTAAAATGTGCTGCTTGAGATAAACAAAAATTCAGTTAAAATGCATTGGTTTCTGTTAAAGCTCAACTGAAGTGAAGAACATTACACACGTTTTTTCTGGACAGCCTTAGGGTTTTTTAAATAGTAAGTAGAGAAGTACATATCAGTAATTGTGAAGGTAATTGAAAACAAAGTCTATTCTGTAACATCTAAAGATATAAATATGCTAAATAAATTAGATTTTTATATCTCCATTCCATTTGCATCTGTTGCTAAGCACAAAGATAAATATTCATACAGAAAAAGTATTACATTCTTCATTCTGTTGAATACCCTTCTAATCAGGTGTGGGGTGTAGGCTGTAATATTTTTTAACCTGTTTACTAATAATTTGCTTTCACATAACCAGTTTTTGACCAGTTTGCTTTAAATCAAGTTTGGTACATTCCTGCTTCATTGACAACAGACTCTTTCTGCCTTTTCAGCATTGCCAGGCATCCAATGACAATGACATTTATATATATTAGGAAGCTCTCCTATTGCCAGTCTACTAAATTAGTAATGATATATTTGACTGCTGTGACTTTTTTTTTTTGAGGAAGGTTGTATTTTTCAATATTTTTAGTAACCTTACATTTTGCTTCCACTCACTGCCTTAATGAAACTATGAAATATGCCTGAATATAACTAAACAAGCCTTGTTACATGGAGGAGACTGCTACCCAGTTTGAAACATTATCCTTTCCCTACACTGACATAGAATTTACATGCAAAATGTGTAGAAGTATACTTGAAGTGTGAATAAATGACTAAAGATTCAGCTACTCAAAGTTACTTCTGTAATTCAGCAGGTGAAAGTAGGAATGACCATACTGGGTAGAACAACTAGCCTGTCTTGTAAGAGTCCTGTCTCCAACAGTAGGCAGTGACAAATGCCTGGACACTGCCAGAAGAATGGGCTCCAACAAGTCATGCATAAAAGACTTCCTGAGAGGATAACGATGACCTTTTCTTTTTGATGTTTCTTTGTGAATTTTTCCCACCATTTTGGACAAATTCTGCTATAAGAACTGCATCCACAGCACCCAGTGGCAAGGAATTCCACAGGTGATCGCTGCCCCATGCAAAGAAGCCTCTTCTTTTTCGATTTTGGCCTGAACTTGCTGCCTGTTGTTTTCACTTGTTGCTCATGTGTCCTGTACTGGAGAAGATAATGAATAATCACTCTCTTTTTACCCTGCTGCTCTCAGTTTTACAGATCCCTGCCACATATGGCTGTAGCTGTCCTTTTTCTAGGAAGAAGGGACCTATTTTTTAGTCATGCCTCATATGAAAGTTGTTTCATACCTCTGATTTTACTTGTTGCTCTGCATTTTTTGGTTCTACCACATCATTTTTAGTGATGTCAGGACTAGAACTGCACATTGCACTCAAAATGCATTGGCACCATAGGTTTGTCTAGTATCTTAGCAAATTGCCTTTTGTTTTTTTCTTATGTAAACCCAATCTCATGCCTCTTGAAAAGAGATGAACCATCCTCTCAGTTTTCCAAATATATTTTCTTTTCAAATCCTTTCTCTCACACTGCTTCATAGCACTTTAATACCACTGTAAACATTTAGATTTTAGGTATCTCTTCATCAATCTTGGTGGAGCCAGACAAATAAAATCTCATGCAGTGGTAAAAATGTTCTGGCTGCCTATCTGAAAGATAATAGTTTTTGTCCTGTTCAAATTTGCTGCAGCAATATGATGGAACCGATTGTTTCACGAATCAATTCAGTTTGTCAACATTTTTATGCATTGCTCTGACATCAAGGGTCAGCAGCTCACTCTATAAGTATTTTGCCAGCCTTTTCCAAAGAAAAAGCCAATACTTGGTGCTCTTAATTACCAGGATGCTGGTTTGGTACAAAGCTTTCAGAGATTGGGAGGGGCAATATATAACTTGTGAGAGGAAAACACTGTACACATGGATGATGCCAGAAGAGATTTCCCCTATGTTGGATTATGTGGAATACATGAAAACAGTCTGAATTGACAATATGAACATTATTAGTAGCAGAGCAAAAACAGTGCCAGGAAAGGGCAGCACTGAAGGGTGTAATTTCAAGCTCGGTTTCTATGACTGGCCCCCTTTTTGCCATGCCATCGGCTATGCAGGGATCATCCCAGTGATAAGCAATTCACATTGCAAGTTTCACAAATGCTTAGCTGCGACAGCGTTGACCTGCACAGCTTTATGCTGCAGCCTTCTTGTGTTTATTTTATCTATTGATAAAATGTATTTATTTTATTTATTAATATATTATTTATATATTGATCTAAACTGTTGTAATCTAAATACGAGTGGCTAAGTAAGGGGTTATGTCTTTGCTTAGCACCAAGGCATACCTGTCTCATTGTTAAAGAAAGTTAAATGTTTCACCAGAATCTGTATTTTTTCCTGATAAATAAAATGTGACACTCCAGTGCTCTATAGACTGGTCAGCTGAGCCAGAATTGAAGGACTAACATACAGCAATACACACAAGATGTCTTCCCCATAAAACCTACTTTTTTCAGGCTGATTAGCACTCATTCCCAAATCTTTCTTAAAGTAATAGTGAGCCCACCTTGCTGATCAACCCAGAATGAATATTTCCTGGGCCATCAGATGCACTAAAGCTCTGACTCAGAGCAGTTTTTAATTTACAAAACTGTTGCAGGTAATTGCTTTCAAGTATATTTACAATTCTACTTTGAATGAGAATACCCTTATAACCACAACTTTGCTATTTTCCTAAGAACTAAATGTCCTTAGATACTTTTTCACTCTGCTTCTTATTGTTGAAGGTATATGACACAAATCATCATGAAGATCTCCAAAATTTTTTGCATGGCATGTGTTTATATAAATAGCGTAGCAGTCAGTACTTGATACTATCACTCTATAGACATCTTTGAAGCTAACATTTCTATTTTAATGAGGTGAAAATATTAGCAACTCTAAAATGGTGCTCTAAAATTGATGGAAACAGAGGCTTCCAAAAGAAGTTCAGATAAAGCAAGTTGTAATCCAATCCATTTTTGTCTGCATAGAATTTTAAGCTACATGCTTTGAGACCTCATTTGTGTGTTGTGTCATTAGTTAGAGAGTTCATACCTCTGTTGTTGTTGGTAGGAACTAAAGAACATACAACTTGGAGGAAGGACTGGAAGGTGAAATTTAGCAACCAAGATAGTAACCTCTTTCATATTATTTTATGAAAGTCCTTCAGCAAGTAGACATAGTCGCTGGACAAGTGGAAGCATGGGAACTACTTAAAATACCAAGTTCATTTTATCCAGCAATTGTTTTTAAACATTAACTAATTTGACAGTTTTTAATTAGTTGTGCAATCTCCTAGAAGAAAAAACAGAAGATCTAAACAGCTGGTGGGAAGCTCAGTGGGATGTAGAATTTGTAAACAAGGACAGACATAGAAAGGATAGGAAATGAAGTATAGCAATGTACTCTTTCCTTGAACAGTGCTTTCAGCACTGCAGCAGAATGGACTTATTAGACAGGGAGATTCAATAATAATCATTAAAGGGCTGAAGGAAAAGGGATTCTTCAGAGACAAGAAAGGCTTAAACAGATAGAATAATTGAATGAGAAGCTGGAAAAAAAAGACAGAAGTTTAGAAAAGTTGGAGACACGTTAAGGGTAGCCAGTCTTGTACACTACATACCTTTTTGCTAACAATAAAAGATAAACTCAACCAAATTTAGGGAAATGTATTGGGTCAGCTGAGGTGGAGTTAATTTTCCCCATAGGAGCCCTCATAGTGCTGTGCTTTGTATTGGTATCTAGAAAGGTGTTGATATCACACCAGTGTTTTGGCTACAGCTGCGCAGTCCTCACACAGAATCAAGGCTGTCTCTCCAGCATTCCCCCTTCATCAGTAGGCTGGGGGTGCGTGAGATCTTAAGAGTGGACATAGCCAGGACAGCTGACTCAAGCTGACCAGAGGGATATTCCATACCTTACAATGTCCACTCAGCAATAAAAGCTGAGAGAAAGGAGGAGGAAGGGGAGGCATTTGTTATTTACGATGTTTGTCTTCTGGAGTAACCGCTACGTGTACTGAAGCCCTGCTTCCCGGGAACTGGATGGACATTGCCTGCTGATGGGAAGTAGAGAATAAAATCTTTGTTTTCCTTTTTCTTCTGTGTGTGGCCTTTGATTTTGCTTTTATTAGATTGCCTTTGTCTTGACCCATGAGGGTTTTTTTCTTCCATCTCATTTTCTCCCCACCTGTCCTGCTGAGAAGGGGAGTGACAGAGCGACTTGGTAGCACCTGGTGTCCAGCTCATTCTGGAAAATGTGCTTAATGAATCACAGTTAATCTTCTCAAATTCTGTGCTCTGAGACATGCTGAAGGAAATAGCATTGCATGACTCAAATCATAGGTATCAATAGAGCAAGTATGAACACAAATTTCCCTTTTGCTACTTATGCAAGGCTATAAACAGGAAGGGATTCCTGTCCTGTGGTCTAGGACCAACCACATCACCAGCTGAAGAAGAGGGTTTCCTCTTGTGGCATAGGGCCTCACAGTGGGTCAACTGCACAAAATGTTTGCCCCTCTCTTGCTCCCCTCTCAGTGTGAAGCTTTCGTATGACCGCTGCTGTGCACAAAGACACTGCAGTAGAAGTTTATAGATCAAGCCTAGTACACAATTACCCTTCCCTTCTAATTCTTATAAAAGAAAAATAAGACCACACAGGTGTAAAAAAGCTTTATTATTAATTGCTAAAATATTCCCCAGAGGGGTAACTTCTACGTGAAGAACCCCACAGCAGAGAAGAGAAAACAGCTGAAAATTCACAGGGACATTATGTGTCTTTAGCCTTGGAGAAAGCATGAAGTCCAGTTGTGGGGCACTGGGATAAAAATCAAGCAAGAGCCTCATTGCATAGGAGTCAGGGATGTATGGGAATAATGACCATGTGTGCCAGAAAAGAGTTTTTGCCTTCTAATGGCAGATACTGAGAGCTAAGAAAAGTGTGTTAGAAAAGAGAATAATAATAACAACAACAATAAAAATAAATCTAATAATAATCATAATGCTTACAAGGACTTAAAAATAGAAACAAAACCCCTCTATAAAATAAGGAGCTGCAGAGAAAAGAGTTTTTTGTTTCTTTATTGAATGATCACAGATTCTTTCTATTTACTGTGAGGTACTCTACTTATATTTCTCCCTGGCTACATTTAATCTTTTCCTTGACTGGATTCTTTGGACAGCTTTTATCTAAAGAAGTAAAACAGAATAACCCTTCTCCTGCTGAGGGAATTCCTATACTGCAGTGAAATCATTAACCATAATGCACTGTTACTCATTTCACACCTGGATGTCTTAAATAGAGGATGAATTAAATCTTGTTTCCACATCAACTTCTCCTGATATTTACATTTCAGTGCTGAAAAAATATGAAGACTGAATAAATTTACAGTCTCTGTTACCCACTGACTGAATGACATATATTTGCCTCAGAAAAAAATAGTCTGGATTACAATTCCACTCTCTTAAATAGCTCTCCCACAAGCCCCTAGACAGTGTTTCAAATTCTAGCAATTCATCTGAAAGAACAATTGCTTACTTGGATAAACTGTACTAGATGACTGGTCTCTGTAGTATTCAGGCGAAAAGGGCATAAACAAGTTAAGAATGCCGGAGAGTATTTATTGGAAAGTAAACCTTAGGGTTTTTTCCACTGAAAAAGAAGATGTTGTACTATTTTATATTAAAAAAGTTTATTTGGTGATTCGTGTTTCTCATGAAATAGTAAGTGATATTATATGTGGTATGATTTTTCATCCAAAACTCTACTCACACTCTTGTATTCTTGTATTAAGAACAGCGTATTTTAGCAAAGCTTTTGATACTGTCTCTCACAGTACTCTCCTGAACAAAATTTCCAGCATATAACTGGATTCTACACAATGCAGTAAGTGAACAATTGGCGGAAAGCTCAAAGAGTTGTAGTAAATGGGGTAACATCTGGCTGGTGGCCAGTCACTGGTGGTGTTCCCCAGGGCTCAGTTTGAGGGCTGGTTCTCTTCCATGTTTTTATCAGTGACCTGGACACAGGAGTTGAGTGCACACTAAGCAAATTTGCCAATAATACTAAATTAGGAGGACCCATTGATTCCCTAGAGGGTGGAGAGGCTTTACAGAGAGATATTGATAGCTTAGAACACTGAACAATCACCAACCATATGAAATTTAACAAGGCCAAATGCTGCATTCTGCACCTGGGATGGTGTAATCTGGTGGACGTACATATAGACTGAGGGACAAGAGAGTGCAGTGCAGCCCTGCAGAAAGGGATCTGGGGTTTTGGTTGGTGGCAAATTCAATATGAGTCAACAATGTGCACTGGCAGCCAAAAGGGCCAACTCTTTCCTGGGGTGCATTAAGCACAGTATAGCTAACTAGTTCAGATTGGATATTAGGAAAAAGTTGTTCACTGAGTGGTTAAGCACTGAACAAATGGTCATAGCTCCAAGGTTGTCATTGTTGAGTAAGTGTTTGGACAATGCTCTTAGACATATGGTTTAACTTCTAGGTTGTCCTGTATGGAGTCAGGAATTGGACTGGTGGGTCCCATCCAGCTCAGAATACTCTGTGATTCCATTATTCTATTTTACCTGGAAATCAAGAATCCACTGCACATGGATCTTCTCTCTTCAAGCATATAATTATAATGCAGATTTACAAAAATCTCTGAAACTATTTGCAGCCTCATTTATCTTTCTCCAGACACTCATTCATCTTTGGATGTGAATAAACACACAGATTTCATCCGCATTTCTATATTTTGAAGAGAGATAAGAGTTGTGAGATGATGCTTAATATCTTAAAAGGATTGATTTTCTGAAATATTGAATATCTGCTCTTAGAATATCTACCTTATCTTGTGAGGAGTGTCATGCTGGGTAGCCAAAAAAATTTGTTCTTCTTTTTAATGTCAAAGAGCAACCTTTTTGTGTTGCACTGAAAAACATGACTATTTGAGAACAATAAAATAGGAAAGAAAAAAAGTATAACATGAAATGTTTATTTCTCTTATGCTTTTTTTAACATAATAAGTACTCCTTTCAATATGTATTTAATTTTTTAAATATTCGAATTTTCTTAAAAATTATAAAAGATCATGGTAAAATGGTGTAATTACAACATTCCAGTCTGTTTCTGCTAAAAAATACTTTATGAACATTTTTCTGATGAGTCCTAAACAAATCTTTATTTTATACCAAATACTGACTGGTAGACTTAATGAAACGAATTCTTCATGGGTATTAGAAGGGCACAGCAAGGACTTTTATTCTTCTGGCTGTTATATGGCTGCATAAAATTGAGTCTTGAGTTTCATAGTTAGAGTGGACATAAAGAAAGGGAACAAAAGTTTAAAAGCACAGTTGTGCTCTTTGCACGGTGTGCTGTCCACTGACCTGTGTTGACTCCTGGTGTGTATTATGTAGCTCTAGTGCCACACTGCTTTATGATTTGGTCTCATGGCCTCCTTGACAGGCTTGGGAAACAGAGGCTCACCCATCTGACACATTCTGCACCTTGCAACATCTGTTCTCATCTATGTACCTCTACAGGTCTCAACCACTGGAAAATTTTCACCAGCAGGCACCTCAGCATAACAGGTTGGGGTCCCTGGTCAATAATTTCAGTAGCATTAGGTAATTCTGAACTAAAATATTATGGAATAATGTGTCTAGTATTTTTTAAATTGGGATTATTTTTCAAATAGGAAATAAAAGCACAGCAATAAAGAGACAAAAAATCCCATAAGCCCCTGGATTGGACCCTGCTGCTGACTTTACACTACCATATGCTGACTTTATACTAACATACAAAGTGTATTAAAATATTAATGTGAGATTAGGTGATACAAATAATAGGTCATGTTGGAAAAAGATTAAAGAGATTACAGGACAGGTCTATTGAATTGTTTGGCTTAATAGCTACGGTTGTAATTTAAAAGCCTTAACTGTGAGGTACAGGCATATGTGGAAAGTCTGTTTGTCCGTTTTTATCTTAGGCACGACAATGACCCCTGAGGAAAGCCTTACAATCTACATCTGTATCCTTTCTAAGATTTCTCAATACATTTCTTATGATACAAAAATAAAATATACATGTATTTTAATTTAAATTGTGGTGTTTTCTAAGTAAGGAAAGCAATTATGTCAATCTTTTTTTTTTTTCAAAAAGTTTGCTCAAGTGGGACATTGTGACTCATTCCACATGCATTTCACTAATAAGAGAAACCTAAATGCCTCAGAATTCCAAGGAAGTAATTTCCTTGTTCTGCTGAACTAACACTGTCAAGATACCGAAAGCCAGATAGGTAAGATAAGATAATAAACAAATAGTCTTCCTTATTCTTCTTTTGTAAGTTGCACTAAAGCCTTTTGTGTAGCTGAATTTCTACTTCATTTTTGAGAACGTTTATTGCTAATAATTACCCCAAACCTGTTCGATTACCCACACCTTTCAAAAATCACTCCAGCATCTGTTTACTTTCTCAAACTTCCCCTCCTTCTCAGTCTCATCAAGAGAAACCAAACACTGCACTAAACATTTCTCCCTGTCACTCAGAGGGGGAACATGTGGAGTAGAAAAGCCTTGATACTGAATTGCAGTGACAATCAGTTTTACATTCCTGCCTCGACACCCTGGCATGCAGTTGTGTTCACTGATCTGGTGCTGCAAATTTGTTTCTCCTTTGCCTGCCCACAGTACCACCAGCTGGAACTAACACAACCAGCTGCTATGTGCAGCTCTGCTTTTGAATACATGATGCGCTAAGGAAATAAATGAAGTGACAGTCTAAACTTTTTGGTCTATATACCCTGAATGTGAAACCACAGCCATATTGATACATTCACCTATTACAACATTCAAGCTTTGCTGCCCCTCATCAGCCTCCGAACAGTCCATCTCCATGGCCAGGTTACAAGCTGGGATGGATTCAGTGATTTAAAATACTTATTAAGATCTAGGAACTCTGTGGAAACTGCCATGCTGCCTAACTGCTATAAACTATCACACTTTACTCTATGAACATTTATTGTATTTCAGTGGCAACCCAACAAGACTTAACTAGTCATGTAGTCTAAAAACAATTAACACCCTTGCATTCTCCTGTCTAAAGAGTCAGTCTTGAAATCCCACAACAGTATCTCTGTATTTAAAACCGCATTAAGGAATAAGCTTTACAGAATTTAACAAATGTAGAATTAAGGCTACATGGATGAGTTTATTTTAACCATCTAAACACGGGCATATGAAATCTTTTCACAGGATTGTACACTTTTTTGTATAAGACCCTATTTCAGCAGGGAATAAATGGGGGATGTAAGAGGCAGGTAAAATTGCAAGGTGGTTACCTAATCGCCTTCAGTGCATGGGCTGCTCTCTTCAGCACATCGTGAGACTTTTCTGAGACCTTCTCCATACTGTATGCCTTTTGGTTGCCTTTTGATATTCATAGGTGGCTACTTCTCTACTTTCTGTCTGCATGGGCTTGATCCAAAAGTACAGCAGATCCCAATTACCATTCAGGAAAAGTGACTACAAAATGGGTTGGTTTGCACTTACTGTATGTACAACACCAAATTCAGTGTGCTCTTTTCTCCTGATTATTCTGTTCTTACCAGTTCATCCCAAGTGCTTGATATCCTCTTTACCATTGTCACTCCTTTTATTCCATCACTGCCCAATTTTGTATCTCTGATTTTTTTTCTTTGCTTCTGCCTTTTTAAAGTTCCTTGTCCATTACCCTTATAACAGCTCCATGATTTTATTCTGTTGTTTTTCCCTAAGGCTTGTGTTTAGAGAACAAGGGAGACAGCAACCTGACTATTCCTTCCTGCATTTGTCTTGCTCATGGATGCTGTAGAGTTTTGTATGTCAGGGAAGCTCTGATCAGTTCTAGTTGTCCTCAGGCAGGAGACTCTGAAGGGCTCTGAAGAAAAAAATTAGTCAGATGAACCCCTGAGGGCTGTAGCATGGAACTAATTTGAGGTAAACATATAAAAATGTAACTGTCACACTGCTGAGTGTGAAAAGTAGTAACTTTTCAGGTAATGCTTTACAGGACAATATGCACCTCTGAAAGGATTCCATCACCAGGCTGTCCGAATCTGCAGCCCAAACATGGAGGTGCTGGCACTTCTCTCTCTTTAATTTTTTTAATGTGAGAAAAACATATTTTGGTTGTGATTCATTCTGAGAAATAGCCAAGTTGTTTAAGCCAAAAACCTGCTTTAATCTTCTTTCAAGATCAATTAAAAATGTATCCTTGGGCAAACACATGGTGTGGAAAACGTCTGCCTCGAAGAATTAAAATTTAGTAGATTTATAAGCAATGGGAAAGAGGATTAAAAAATAGTGTATCTGGGGATAACTGTAAAATCATTTCTGTCTATTGTATTGCAGAACTCTCTCAGTGAGACAAAGTTAGTATAGGTACAAAAGGCCAGGTTGCACTTTCTGTTACCTGTAGTGAATTCAGCTCTTCCTCCCATATATGCATTTTGCAAATTCAGTCAGATCTTCTGGGAACTCACACTAAACCCACTGCCCTCTGTGAAGTTTGCCTGTGTCAACTCCATGTAAAGGCCATGGAAAAAATTTTGTGCAGCTAAGGACTTTAAATACCAAGGTTTTGTCTCACAGGTTCTTGATTTAATCCAATTTATGTGCACAAATTAAGAATAATACAGAAAATACTCAGCCAGAGTACACTTCTTCACACGCTGATGTTTGATAGCTGGTCATTGCCACCAGTCAAAGCATATTATCTCTGAGTTGTTGCCTGTGACTTGTCTTGGAGGTTGCTAACCTGTCTGTGTGACATGTACATGAGGACATATCCCTTCTCTACTGACTGACACAACAAACAGGTTTTATTGCTTTTAAAATCTGAGGCAAGATTTAAGTGCCTCAACAATTCACAGATGTGAAAAAAAGAACTGTTGGAAAGGAATGGAAATATTTTGGATATTTTTTCAGAGGAAAAAAAATTTACTTAGCCGCTATCACCAGCACCTTGAACTGTGTTGTTTTCCACTTATAAGTGTTCTCCTCAGGCAGCTTGCATGAGGTTTACTCTTTTCAGTAACTCAGAATGGAAATTTCTGTGGAAGTTGGCAGTAACTTGAATGGCCATTGCCATTTCCAGTGACACAAACCGCAGCCTCTTATCAAGCCGTAGACAGCAAAAGCTACTACTATAAACTGCTGCTGCAGCTGCAGCAGCTTCAGAGTTCAAGAGAAATAATGGACTAATTTAAGAACATATTATTAGCTTCATATTATCTACATACCTTATCATGCCATTCAGTGAAAGCTGTGGAAAAAGCATACAGCCTCTATGATTTCATACAGGTGATGTTATTTCCATGTATTCCCCTAACAAACCAGCCTCTGTTTCACTGTGTACAAAATATATTTCTCCAGGCAACTTTTTATTCAGATGATGAAATCTTTGGTCTTCTGTTTGTTGGAGCCATTGGTGTAGGTCTACGTCAGTAACTTAAACATCACCAGAGCAGAGCTTGAATATGGGTAGTGTACAATAATCTGGCACAGTTTTGACTCATACCAATTAGCACCTTCCCTGGCACTGCAGAAATTGCTCTGGGGATAACTGAGGTCAGGGATCATTCACGACAGACAGCGTGAATAAGGTCAAATTATTTTGGGGAGCAAAAGAGTTCAGCTGTCCAGGCAAGTACCATTTGCTATCGAGGCCAGAGAACAGGGGCCACTTTTTTTTACTGTCATAGACACTGCTGGGGCAGAAACTGAAGGCCAGCAGGAAATATTGCTCTAACTTGATTATGAAAGAAACACCAAAATGTCAGAAATTGGCAGATTCAGAAGCAAGAATTCTCCATGCATGCCATAAAACAGCTTTTGGTTCAAATCTCAAGAAATGCAAAAAACTGAACATGACCATATTGCTTTAGGCTAACGGTGCAGCTAGCCCCGTGCCATGCCTCAGACAGTGACTGACAGTAGAAATGTAGGAAGGAGAGGAGGAGCAGGGAAAGCAATGTGTGTCTGAGGCAGAACTGGATGTTCAAACATGACAATCCTTCCAGTACAAACCCTGTCACCTCTTAGCAAGGTTACCACTTGGGTTTAAATAATATTTCCTACAAAAAATAAAATCATAAAATCTTCTAAAGCTTCTTCCAAAAGAAAACAAACCAACCAGCCAACCAAGAACTAGTAAGTAAGTGAATTGCTCTCACTTCGTTAATGTACCTCAACATACTTTATATAATTAGAGGAAAACACCATAGTCTCCTAGACCCCTGTATAAGGCTTAGACCATAAGTATTCTCCTAGTAATTTGTGTAATTCCCTCTGCTACACTTTGGAACTGGACATCTACTTCAGCACTACCTGCATTTTTATTGCACACTCGATAATCTAGTTCATGCTTAAACAACTTCATTAAAAGTTAAGCAGGTTTGGAGCCATAGCATTTTCTTTTCATAATCCTAACACAAACCATGGATACTCGGGTCTCCTTTTTTTCTGCTGGATTCAACTAATTTTCTATTGTTTAAGCTATGTGATCCGTAGAGCAAATGAGAGGTGACCTCATATCTACAAGAAAAAGCTGTCTGATAAATCACAGAGATGAATAATTTATAACACAGGAGCAGAGAAAACAGCATTTCACACTGTTTTTCATGCAAAATGTCACATGAATTCCAAATGGACCAAACAATTTGTGTGAGTTTGAGACTAAATTCACTGACAGAAGTGGAAAGAGAAGGAACAAAAAGTCTCAGTATTGTTGTGATTGTAGTTTACTCAAGGAAAGGGATTATGATCCAGATATTCTTTTTTCTATATTGACTTCAATAGAGAAATAAATTAAAACTACAAAAATCAATGCAAAGGAATAATTACAATACACATTCAAACAGCATCAGTACTGCAAATAAGGCAGGATTTGTGTTGGGTTTTTTTTTCCACACTCAATTTCAGTCTGGTTAGAGGAAGACTATGAGGTTATTATTGTCTTGTTTCATAATCAGACATTAAAAAGTCCTGCAACTGAAAAAATGAAAAAATGTGGTTGAATATTATTCTTGTTACTACTGTGGCCTCATGTTGCCAACTGATTTACATATAACCTCACAGAAGGTGGCTTAAAGGCTCTTAGTAGATGGCTGAGAAAGTTTAGTATGCAATGGACAGATACACAATATCTGTCTGAAATAAAAGCAGCAGCAAGCAGTAGAAATAACATCCCCAGGAAAGAGAAGCCCCCCCCCCCCCCCCCCCCCCCCCCCACACACACACTATTAATGTAACAGGAAGACCATAGACGTACAACCAGAGGGGCCTCCAGTGTGCTGTGGAACATTGTAGACAGGTCGTCCCAACCCTCACAATAAGGGGTTTTGGTTTGGGCTTGGTGTTGCAGTAAGTCTCTGAGTGCAGGGTGTCCAGGCCAGAGTGACCTGTAGTCTGTTGTATCTCCTTTATGAGTAGACTTTAGAGACCGTGGTTTTGTGTATTTATATTGAATGTCCCACTCTTTCCTTCTGGCTCTTTCTTCCTTTTCATAAAATCACAGAATGGTTTGGATTAGAAGGGATAAAGATCATCTTTGACTTTGAACACTTCCAATGATGGGACATCCACAACTTCTCCGGGCAAGCTGTTCTAGTGTCCTACCACCCTCACTCTAAAAAAATTTCTTCCTTATGTCCAGTCTAAATCTTTGATTTAAAACCATTTCCCCTTTTCCTGTCACTACAGGCCCTGATAAAAAGTCTTTCTCCAACTTTCTTACCAGCTCCCTTTATATATTGAAAAGCCCAAACAGTATTTTATTGCAACAGTTCTTCCTATTTGACTTCATATAAGATTACTTAAAGCCATACTATGTGCCTAAGCCTGAAGACTTTACATAGCTGAAATACAGTAAGGACTTGAAAAATCAAGTGAGCCACTTTCATAGCTTTCAGCAGACATAATTTTTTGTGCATGGTATGATACATTCATTTGCAAAGTGAGAATGCTGTCTAATATTTGATTGATCTCTGCTGTCAACTAATAAATGATGGGAAAGTGTTGCCTAGGAAACCTTATGGATTTAGGAAAAAACAGCCTCTAGGAATTCTGCTCTTCCCAAATACTCTGGTTCTGCTTGGAAATATCTCAATATTTTGATAAGTAACTGTGACTCTTGCACAAGTATAAGACACAGAAAAAACAAAGTCGTATGAAATTAAATGAAAACAAAAAAGTTATACAGATCAGCTTGAAATTGTTAGTTCATCACGATATTTAAAATACCTCTTTTAGTTCACTTTAGCAGTTTCTGAAATAAATTGTGTAGAAATGTTTTTTTCTACTCTTCATCAGTAGAGAGCGCTGTTAGACAGCAACAGCTCACAAAACCCTTCGAGCTAGAAAGGCACTGAATCACCGTCTGCAGCCAGCAGTAGAGCACCGTGGATAATGCTGAAGTCAACTTCAAAATTAGAGAAAAAGCAAGATTAGACTTTGCATCATATTATAAAGAAGTATGAATACATTTTTTCACTAGATAATATTATAGACATAACATTAGTAATTATGAATTCAGACACCTAAACATCGTCTGTTCACATACACTTCCACTGAGGGAAGAGACAAAACCCGTGCACAAAGAGGCACTTAGAACAAATCTGTTATATGCGATGAAGCTGTACGCTCGTCCATATCAAGATGTTATCTGAAAATTAATAAGACCTAGTGAAATTAATTAAATTACGGTGGCAAAGGGAATTAACTGAAAGTATGAAATGCATGGTGCACAGTAGTCATTACTGGCCATATCTTGTGCTGGGTCGTGCTCCATGCTGCTTAATTGATTGTCTGGGAGTTGAGGGAAAATTTGCCACCATTTATCCTACAGTTTTCATATGAAGAATGGTAAGACTATTTGGGCTAATCAAGTCAATGAGAAATGCCAATTCTCATGGACATGACAATCAAACCCATTATCACAGTTTGTCAACTGAACTACATCCAGTCACCTTCAAGTGACGATTTGGTCTTGATATTTTATAAACTTTTCCTGCTGCACACACATTTTATTTAATAGAATCATAGAATATTTTCGTCTGGAAGGGACCCCTAGAAGTCATTGAGTCCAACCCCCCTGCAGTGAGCAGGGATACCGCTAACTAGATCAGGTTGCTCAGAGCCCCATCCAACCTGGCCTTGAATGTTTCCAGGGATGGGGCCTCCACTACCTCTCTGGGCAACCTGTTCCAGTGTTTCACCACCCTCATTATAAAAAATTTCTTCCTTATATCCAGTCTAAACCTACCCTGCTTCAGTTTAAAACCATTACCCCTTGTCCTGTCACAGCTGGCCCTGCTAAAAAGATTTTACCCATCTTTCCTGTAGGCTCCCTTTAAGTACTGAAAGGCCATAATCAGGTCTCCCCGCAGCCTTCTCTTCTCCAGGCTGAGCAAGCCCAACTCTCTCAGCCTGTCCTTGTAGGAGAGGTACTCCAGCCCTCGAATCATTTTTGTAGCCCTCCTCTGGACCTGCTCCAACAGTTCTATGTCTTCCATTTAAGTGTAAATACATCATCTCAGACCTATACTAAACTGTAGTTTAAACCAAAAGAAAACTACCAAACACCAGATAACAGCTTTTCACCCTTCTAAGTACATCACTAATAACATGTTTATGTATTCATATGGGATACATAGGCACATCACAGTGTTGTCTCCATATAAGGAGCTTTCTTACTTTAAAAAGGAGAACTGACATCACAAATCAGATTGGGGCTTTTGGATGCCTCTTATCACTGCTGTTGATGAACTACCAGAATAACACAATGTGGAATTAATGCTTGCGTAAGTGATAGCCAGTCCCCAGAGTCTGCGTTGACTTAGATCCTCCCTGAGGATACATGACAAATACCACATGCAAGAATCTTCCTTATGAGAAAGTTTCTCAATAGTTAAACATAATTAAGTACACAATCAACATTTTCAACCTTTCCTTCCCTCTCTCTTCTGTGTTCTTAAGCATTTTATGCAATATGATCAGACAGATGTGCAAACAAGAGTATCCAAAAATGTGAGGATAAAGATTAGTCACTTGCTCCAACTCTTGTTTAAATCAAGGAAAAAGCTTGCAGCATCTGGAGTGTTGTAGAATCCAGTTCTACCAAATAATCAGGAGTTTCAGGCACACATACAAAAGTAAGAGGAGTTCAGGAAGAAATTTTTCCTCTTGGTGACTTACTTCCCAGCTGCTTACTGCAAAGTGCCTTCTTTGAGGTATGTTTTATTAGGCACTGTCAAATAAAATAGGACAGTACAATCTATTAGCATATTGGTCCAACATGGTATAGCACTGACTATGTTGTGGTGTTCATTTTAAACACTTTGAGGCTTTAGCACTTTGAGGCTAGCGCTCAGTCTGAAGTCTGTCTTGCCAGGAGAGGAATGATCCATCTGCTCTGCACACATCCTTGCCTGACATCTGCCTGACAGGGCTTACGGCACAGGGCAGAACCTCAGCACATTCATGGTCTTGGCATTTGAATGGCATACTCAGTGCTTCTATTTTTTGGCTAGGAGGGGATAGCACATAATGGGTCTGTTTGTATGTGCTGGGCACCCAGATCTGGATTCACGGCTGCTTAGGTCGTTGTTGGTGGAATGAGGATCCCAGCAGGGCTTGACCCCAGATTCCTTTCAAAGGTCTCTGATGGTATTCTGTCAAAAGCCATGGGTGAAAGCAGTCAGAGCATGTGGATTAATCTATGTGAAACTGTGCTGCAGACAATGGAACTATCATCATAAAATCCTCCGCAGATATTTCAAAGAGATTTTTTCCATACTTTGTGCACAATACACCACTTGTTTAATTCACATAAGGGAACTCTTGTATGCACATCTGAAAAGCCTTTTACAATTGCCTGAGCTATAGAAAAACAATTTAAAAAGATGTCTTTTATCATCAGACATGGTATTTTTACAGGATCCAAGAGGAAATGACCCTACCAGACAAGTTTGGTCCCATCACCTGTGTAATGCACCAGTGTTCTTGTGGCAGCTGTTTATACAAAAGCAAACTTCAAAGCTGGTTCCCTGAAAAGGCAATTACTATCTTCAAAAATCTCAGTAAACATCTTTACTTAAGTCTAGAGGTTTCATCCCAGTATGCCCACAAACATCAGGAGCAGATCTCTCCTCAAGGACCTGCTCTGACTGCATCCTTTGGGCTCGAACAACTGCTGCCCTGCTCATCTTCCACTGACTGGTGCATGATGCCTGCCACAGAGGTGAAAGATTGCTACCTTTCAGTCACCATTTTACACGGTCCTGCAGAAGCATAAATCAGCTGCACATGGTTCAGTTACAGAGTATCAGCAGCCTGGGTTTTATAATTTTCCATGCAGTTGAGCCAGACTGCCTCCCTGACCTTGTATTTCTCTCTCCCTCCTCTCCCTGCAGAGTGCCCGGTTCTTTGCTGTCCCTGCCTGCAATCTTGCCACTGTTGGTGCCAGAGCCTTCCCAACTGCTGCTTCTGCCATCTGGAACAGCCTTCCCCTATCTCACTGCTTCATTGCCCCTCTGTCTCTCTTCAAATCTCTATCCTTTCTCCCTCATCTATTACTACATAATTTTTCTCTTTCCCTCTGCTGTTACTTATTTTTTAACTCTGTAATGCCCCGTGGGCTCCAGCTTGCATAAGATATGCTAAAATATGAAATAGCTTATTCAAGAATGCTTGCTACTATTTCTGAGTATTTAAGAACCTGAAAAAGGGAAAATAAATGGGAAATAAATAGAGGTTGAGCTGTAAGTAGAAAAACAATAAGAACAAATTCCATGACCACAACAGTACTCATTTTAAAAGGATTTCACTTATTTGAAGGGCAGCTAGTCACAGTACAGCCAGAAGCAGGGAGCTCCAACCTTTCTGAATATCTGTGTATGCTAAATCCAACTCACTCTCCATTCTGCCTGCTTCGGGTAATTTGTGGTAGCACGTAGTTCTCCCTTACCCCAGGCCAACGCTTGGAGCAGCAGGCTTCTGTGCAGCTACCTGACATTTATACACCTCGGCTGCTCTTCCTTGCCAGGATTCAGGATTCCTGCACCTGACCTGCATGACAGAGAACCAAAGTTCGCAAATACATGGTCCCTTGCACTTTGAATAGCACTAAAGCAATGCAGAGAGCGTTCTGGTGGAGTTCTGTTCCTGCATTACAATGCAGAAGACAATATTCTGAGGAAGTAGATTTTGATTATACAGAAGCCTCTCTGCAACAAACATAAAAATATGATGGTTTGCTTTTTTTCACAAAGCCCTTACCTGAATGTGTTAAAGCCATATATTGATTATGTGAATCATTTTATGGTTCATTTCAGCAAAAGCACCTGACAAAGTGTGTTCTTATAAATATGTACGTAGCTCTGGAATTTACTGCCTGAGGGCCCCGAGTATCAACCATCCCATGTTTTGGGCTTCTCACACAGGCAGTCAAGAATTTTCCATGAGGAAAGTCTTAGCAACAGTTTACAAAACTGTATGTGGCACCAAACTGAAGGGGTCTTACTACTTCCACAACATCTAGACGTGGGATACTACGAAACATAGAGGCACCTCTTATGGTTCTCTGCCTATAGTGGGACAGGAGTACTTTGCAGTATGCGTTGTGGTCCCTGTGCCTCCCTGGCTGAATAAGGTGACCTGCCCCAGCTGTCCTCTGGCACACAGACCTGGGTGTTCATACAAATCTTTGGATGAAAATCTGGTGTGTAGTGTGGTCCCACCCCATCAGGGAGTAAATCTCCCAGATCCCACACTGTAATCTAATTTTTGCCTCCAGTATTCACAATAAGAAAATTCAGTTTTTAAAAAATTAATTCCAATTTCATATTCGTCACAAATATGCGACATATTTCATTAGCATAGATATTTCCTGCCACCCCCAGTGTTCCAGTCTGGGTTCAGTTACAGCAAACAATGCTTTTGTGGTTTTTGACACATAAAGTGTTTGAACAAAGTTCTGATACTAAAAGAGCAGATGCCAGCTTATGCCTACATTTTTTCTGATCAAACTTGCATGCTTTCTAGGCCACTATCACAGCTACAAACATAAATCCAGTATTTACTCCTAGTATTTGCTCCTAAAATGACTACACATCATTAGTAACTTGCACTAATCTTTAGAAAATACACGTGGATACACAAATTGCACAAATGTGTTAGGTTTCTTTTCTTAAAATGTCACCATGCGTACCCTAAACCAGATGTTAAATTCTAACTTTGGGATAAGTTATACTTAAAATGTCACATAGCTCAGGTTATACTAAAATGTCACATAGCTCAGCTAGTCACACAGAAGTGAAAAAGCCTACTAATGTGGAAAATGAAATTTAAAGTTAAACTGCTCACATAAATGAAAAGTGGCAATAATTTTTTTTATTGACACAGTACCATTATTAGTTAGTTCATTTGGTATATACTGGAGAATAAAGAAAAATGGAATCAGTTTGTAGCAGAACATTGCTGACACTGCTAATGATGATGTAACAGCAAGTACTATGATGTAAGAAAGGAATCTCTAATGCAGACACATTGTTATTCTAAGCAGGAGCTTGGATGAGTCATGGTGACCCACTCAGGATTAAATCTTTAAGTATCCTGAGCTGGTATGCAGGGATCAAGCAGAAAAGAAGCAGGGAGGCCATTTCTGCGATGCTGGGAGACATGTGGGAGGAAGCCAAAAAGAAAACTGCAGGCTGCTCAAATGAGACTTGCAGAGGACACAGAGAATGCAGAAAACAAAGGGGGGAAAGAAAAGATCATTATTCATAGCTAGCTCAGAATGGATAAGACATAATAACATTCACAGGTGATTTGGTACTACATACTAACTTAGGTCAGATTGAATCTGACGGTGACACATCAAATGTATCATACTTAACAGTCACTAGGAATGGAGCATGTCTTCCCGTCTTTCACTGTAATTTCTTAATGATGTGTGTATGTGTATATAGTCAGCCTTGTTTCTTAAACCTCCATGCTCGTCTCCCTCTTCTCTGCATTCGAGATGTGAGACAACAGGCTGAGAATCATTCATCACTGTGCCACATGCACTGACTTACTGCAGCTCAGTGACATCTACAAATCTATGACACTAACACAAAATTTTGGCAAAGCAATACAAAGCAATGGATTGTCAAAGACATGAGCTTGTTTAGTACTGCCTTACTCAATCTCAGTGCCTAGGAAGTAAAAGGATTTTTCAGAGAATCAAGCCTCAGTCTTTTTAAGCGTGCGTGCATGTTAGATCAAAAAAGCATGCAGCAATCTCTGCAGTTACTCTCTTGGTTTTGAATGGTCCTTGGTGAGGGTTCAGCTACACCACTTGCTGTGTGCTTGCACTTGCTCCCAGAGTCTGCTTTTCAATTGATTGCACTTGCCTTGTTGAAAGAGCCCCAGAATAAATTATTTTGGCTCTATAAGTAGCATAGCTCCAGAGTTTACTAGACTTCAAGAGAGTAGTTAGCTTAAAAAGAGATAACCAGACCTAGAGAGGCGGTAATAAAAGGACAGGAGGATTTAGGAGACAATTTAATTTCAAGATCTCTAAGGGGATACGGACCATGATGTAGACAGATACTTGCTAGAAAATGAACTAGGTTCATAAAAAAAAAAAAAAAAAAAAGAATCAGTGAATATCCATCAGATGGAAATATTTTCAGCCACCTTCACAGCCCAAGCTATACTGGAAAGACCACAGCACAAAATTTTATAGCTTGTTTGCTTGATACTCCCAATATCAACTTAATGTCACTTTCAAGCCACTAACTACAAAACATTGCCCAAGCAATTCAGTCCTGAATTTTCAAATGAAAGTTGTGTTGTTTTTTTTTTTTTTTTCATTTGGGTTTCATTTTGGTTTTCGTTTTTGAAGTGTTTTGATACGGGAGTCTGACTCATGAATGATGGGATATAGCTACACAAACAAATTAGCACAAAGGAAGTTAATGTGTGGATTTTCGGCTTGTTAAGTGCCATGTGATATCTATTCATTTGCATGATTTTAACCCACAATACACAAACCAGTTTATCTCTTGCTGAATATGGGGTATTCTACCTTGCAATTTACTTTTCAGAGGGATGGTGCAATAGCAGTTGTTCTGAGTAGCTGATTTTGTGAAAACATACACCCACAATTTGTGCTAAAGGGCCACTCTACAGCAGGCAGTGATTTCAGTGATTTTTACCAAATTTTTGGTCCTCTCGCTTTAGTGAGTTGCACATTTCTGAAAATTTTAGCTTGTTCTTTGTTAAAAGTTAATTGACCTGTTTTTTTCTTGCCTTAAAATAAAATGTTTCTCATCTATTAGTGAAATATGGAGTTGTGCTTTATTTTTATTGTTATTAGGTTGGATGTCTAAAAAGTTTTCTGTTCAGATCTTTCACAACTAAGCAAGTAACAAAACTCTTTCGGTTCTTTAATGGCAACAAAATTCTTCAGTCTAATTAGAGAGCTCCAGATTCAATATGAAGCATGAAATGGAGAATAACCTGAAATATGATTTTGTTTCATCACAGAGATGTAATTTACCAACATGAAATAGAGATTTAAAAGAAGAACAAAAGGTTTTCACTACAAGCATTCTGTATAAATGAGACAGTTATCTACATGGAGTTCAAACTGTACAGACAAGTTGGCCTTATACAGTAATTGTGACCTTCAGCACCATCCATCTGCTACAGTGTAAATTAGAAACCATCAACCAAAGGATCCAACTTTCCACTGATGAGATCATTTAGCTATCTTCAGTTCTAAACATTTCTTCTGCAGTCCACGGTTCTGTCTAATTAATTGGTATCAAGGAAATAAATCACAGGCATGATAGATGCCTCTTTCCTCTCTCTGTTGCTGCCTTATGACAGCTCATTACAAAATGGGGAATTGTAGCACCTCGATGAATGGAAAGAAGTCAATAAAACTGGATAGAACCGGTGGCACAGAGGCAGAAATGTAGGTGTTTATCATACACAGAGGGTGCTGGGTGACATTTCCAAAACCAAATAAAAAATTTTGAGTGCCTTAGTTTTGAGGAATCTCAAGCCAAAGTCTAGCATTTCTTTGGGAAAAGTTTAACAGATGTACATTATCTCCTCTAGATACTCTTCCAAAGTCAGTTAGAACACAAATCAGTTCCATATTGGTCATATTTATGGACAGCAATGGGGCGGTGCAAATTCAGGCATGATAACTATCCCTAGCTCCCTCCCATGTTTCATTTCTTCTCAAGAAAAGTACCTCACCACATCATAATGTTGTAATGTAAATGTAGAGAGATTCAGATGTAGCTTGAGCTACTGAAAAAGGTATAAGCGTATACTGGGATGCTTTGTCCCCTAACAAGCCCTGCTGAAAAGAATCGTTAAATCATGATTGCTTTTTCAGGTTTGCTCCCTAGAAGTTTAATGATTTAGCAAAAGAAAGTCAGGACAAAAGTACCCAACTTCTCTGGCACATCACTGTGTACACAGAGGCTATTAGTGCAATGCTTTAAATAACATTTACTTACACCACTATGGTGTCCCGAGATATACTGAGGGCTCTGGACAGAAAATCTCAAAAGAGAAATCCAGATGGCGTAGCTGATTTAACGGGCCATAAAGCCACGTGCAAAGCCTTTCTTGAAGTACTTTGTGCTTTAAAAAAAGAAAGTAAACAAACCCCCAGTTAAGTCTGCTTTTAAGAGACTCATTCTCTGTAAGTAAAGAAACATTACTACATGAAACAAGTGACAGTAATCAAAGCATTGCAAAAGAAGCATCCAGAACTACTGTGGAACATACTGAAAGGGAAAAACCAAACATATTGGGAGAGGCTGTTTTAGCAGAACAGATGCCCACTTGTTCAATAAATTGCCTTGGTTTGTGTGTTTGTTTGTTTTAAAAGAGAATCTAAATCTCTAAGAGATAGTTACATTTAAAAACCACTCATCATAAATAATACAGGAAATGTTCCTGTTGCACAGTTCGAGAGTACTGATAAACTTCCATACGTGAAATTCACAATGTAGTAAAGTTAATGTGGGTTTTAAAAAGATGATTTTGAGTACTGAGACAGCGCTGAGGAATTTGGTCTTGTCAAACATTTGTTTGGGTGTAAGTAATTAGCTGCTTCGCTAATTCCCTAGTCATGTATAGAGAATTTCTTTTTCTTAGATGTGTGAGACGAGCTATTCACTTGTTGAAGAAATGCATATAGACAAATAAATTATTTGGTTTGGAATCTTAATTAAAAAATTGCTATTATTTCAGTGTGCATTTTACTTGAGTAAAAGTACCTGATATTTGGTATTCTGTAGGGAAATGTTGGCAAGTAAAAACAACAGAGCTTGAAGACTCAGTTGCAGTATCTGTGTAATTGCGATGTCAGTTGTTCTCAACAACATATGGTGGGGGTTTTTTTAATAAAAAAGTATATGAAACCTAATTCATTTCTGTGATTTAGTTATTACATCAGATTATAAATCAGAATTAATGTGAACAACATACTTAATATCACTGCTTATAAATCTGAAGTGGCAGTTTAGAATTAAAACATTGCTTGATAGGCTCGATCTGTGAATGCCCCTTTAGCTCACATTTGGTAATTTGGATTACAGAACATGATCAGCACTTTAATCATTTATTGAAATTACTCAATAATGAAAAAGGCATGAAGAGGGAAGGGGTACATGATGAACCTATACTAAGCAAAAGCAGTAATGTAATTGCATTGACCCACTAACTTTTTATTTTCTACTAGGATAAATACATTCTCTTTTATTAATTCTCTGTGCCAAAACTTATCAGTATGATTTTCATTCTCACTGTTCAATGTCATTGGTTGTGAAAGATGTGAACAATGACACTTTTCGTATAGCAACAGTTATACTATCTAACTAACCATTACCACCATTTTATATTGCCTATTCCACATGATCTACTTTGTTTGCATTAATATAAAGTGTCACAATAAATCAAATGCTATAGTTAGAACCATACCTAATTCTTCATAACTGGTTTGAAATGAAGTATTAAAGTCACACTTGGTACACATCTTGTCATTTACAGTAGTACACAGCCATATAAAACTCTCACAGATTATTTCTAACAAACAACTCCATTTTGTTGCCAAATCTTTTGAATCTTAAGTTCCAGTTCTTCAGGGTCTGCAAGTATCACCAAAAGAGAAAGGAGTTACTGGAAAATAAATCACTGGAAAATAAATCTCTGGAATATGAAATAAATTTGGATTTCAGAACCTCAGACAGTTGGAAAATTTAGGATCATAGTATTAATTGCTCCAGTATGAAACTTCTCCCTACAGAATTTAGAATCTCTCAAAATATTTGGAGGGTTAGTGTCTAATTTACAAATATTTCCACCTCACTAAACACTGATGTATGTAAGCTGATGTGCTTAATATGAAAGTCTCATTTTAGAAACTGCCAGCTAATGAAAACATTATAGTACCACTGAATAAGATAAAAGTCTGTGAAAAATGCTTTACTCATAATATAGTAACTCCTTCACCATTTCAGATGGCAATCTAATTAGACACTTCCATATGCAGTAGTATAAATTTAACCTGAACCTGAAAACTAGGCGCATGCATCATCTGTGTTAATTATACTCTGACAATTATTCAGTTAGTAAATAGAAGAAAGCAAATTAGTTAAGAGAAAGGGTGACAAGAACTGCATTTAATGAAAGCCACTGCAAATAAAATATTTTAAATCAGATGTAAGTGTATAACATAAATATGTCATGTGAGATAGATAACAAAGTAATTTTAATGTCATAATTGGATACTTAGATTATATCAAACATCTCATAAACTGAAAAGAATTAGAAGGATTGTAACTAGTTGATAACACAGCTGATAAAAATCACCAAAGTAGTTTTATTTCCTGTTTTCTTATTAATATATTTTAATCATAAAATAAAAAGTAAATCACATAGATGGTAGAGTTCACATATTTCTATTAATATGAATTTCATGCTCAATGAGAAATAAGTCTGAACCTATGAACTTTTGTCACCTAATTTCACAAGCCTGGGTAATGCTGTATATTTAATTTTAAACAAACAAACAAACAGATTCCATCACCCAATCAGCTGTTCAACCCAGATGATATGGTATATATCTTGCATTTTAAGATATGTCAAAACATAAAATGGAAATAAACATCTGAAAACCATTTTGTTGGAACTTTCCCAACATATTGGAAAAACTAGACATGTTAACAGGGAGGAGTTATGTCAACACGAGAAAAAGTTTATCTGTTCATGGTTTCAGAGTTTGAGAAAACTTCATTTTCAAAAACCCCAGAAAGTGGTTTAAGGAAAAGTCTTAGCACTAGTAGCACCAATACACATTTGTAGCCATTACAGAGATCATATAGGCTTTACAGAGGTGGTGCAGTCATTATAAAGGTGGCATGTAGGAGCCAGGAAAGGACACAGGGTGTGCTATGCATGTGAAATCTTGAGAGAACTCAGCTGCCCAAATTTGGCCAGTAGGTAGTGTAAATAAACAAAGAGTAATTTGGAGGCTTGTAACCTGTCCAAATCTGGGTGATTTTTTATGCAGGGGATTTCTTGCCAAACATGAAGCTTTTCAAAGCACGTAAGTCCTGGAGTTTTTCAATGTAAATGTTTGCAATCATTCTTTTTAAAAATTGATCAAAATGCAATGTTTCACTTGTGTATTATTTGCAGTAGTATCTGAACTGTTTCAGCTCAAAAGCAAAACAAACAATAAAACCAACCAGAAATCAGTCTGAAGCTGATGCCCACTCCCGAAAAATTCATCCAAAGCAACTAAACACTTTCAGAAGTGTCAACCAACTACATCTTTAAGTGGTGCTCAAAACAGTGCCTATGAAATTGATTTGGTTATGGGGCTCCTTGCTGAATACAGTAGCAGTTGTAGCTGAGAATACAGCTGCACTTCTAGGATATTGTGACTTTCCCAGGCCTTTTTCATGGAGTTTTGAGCTACATTAACATTTTGGTCAGAATGGAAAAATGCCAATTCAGCCCCTTGTGAATGCCTCTGAATTACCCTAAGTGTAATGGCTATTATTAAGCCCAAAGGAGACTGTTTTGGATGAGTAAATAACAGAACCTGGATCCTGCTAATGAGAGACAAGTAGGCTTCACAGACTTTAAAAAAAAATCTAAATCAAAGAAGAATAAATAAACAATAAATCCTTGTAAACCATTTACTTAATACTTTCCTCTGAAACTGACAACACTGGATAAAGGTTTCATTGGTGGCCCTGAGCGTACCTCATCAGCCGGGAGATCAATCAGGAAATCTTAAGCAGGTGAACAGAACAGCTTTCCCATGGGCAGAAGATGATGTAGGAGTGTGAGAAAGGAAACAGAGGCACTCAGTTCATCCACCCCCAAAATGACTGTTTCAAACTGGGTGGAGATGTAGACTTTACTTGGCACTGCCTATGTGCAGACTGAGTGTGAGGCACGTGTTTCAGACTGGAAATCCAGATTGCTCCATCATGAAGGACCTGACTAGAGCATTTCACAGCTCCCCTCTGGACAGCATATGTGCATCCTTCCTTTGGAAACCAGAGCAAGGTAGGGGTAGGTGCTTGCCAAGGTCTTTCAGGAAGTGGATGCACCTACTGGCATGCTCAGAGACGTTCTGGCGTGTAACAGCTTTGCTGGCCTTACTGAGACTGGGAGGAAAATGGTTGCGAACCAATATAGGACATATTTGGAAATGAATCTGTTTTGCTCAGCCTGAGAACATGATGAGAAATTTGGAGTTGTGTGCATTTCCAAGTGAAATCTAATTTTCTTTGAATGAGCATGCTCTTTGAGAAATGAGCCCTTATTTATGCAAATTGGTTTTAAATGAGAATATTTAACGAAAGGATTCGATCCCCATATAATGAAAGCTCTTATAAATGTGCACCTAGGCAGCACGGGCAGCCTTACTGCCTGCTCAGGCGCTTATTCTAAGGGTTTCTTTTTTCATTCTTTGACAAAGTTTAGACTACATGTTTCTAATTAGAATGAAAAATAGTTAGATGAAGGATATTTTCAACTCAACTATTCTTCAGCTATCCTTATAAATCTAAGAAGGGGTTACCGGACTGACAAGTGGCAGCATGGCCCAGTGGATGTTAAATTGCTTAGAAACATTTTGGGCTTTTTGTGTTTTAATAGAAAGAAAAGGTTCCAACCTTTCTTTGTTTATATGTCACTCAGAAATGGTTGGTTGTAAAAGTTCTGACCTTATTCTGCACCTAATACTCCAAAGGAGCTACTGCATAGGGCATATTTGAATAGATTTGGTTAAGAAAATACAAAAATTAAATTTTGATCTCTTAATATTCAATTATGCTCAAACTATGCTGAAGGAAATTTCAAGGAGGTTGTAAGTTCTTTTGGCATGCTAATGTAACAGATGCGAAAGCATGAATTAACAGCTACAACGGAGAGCTGCTGGCAGGTACTGATTTGTAAGCTGATCTGAACTCTTGAAGGTAATTGAGGAGTGACTTAGAAATGACTTCACACTGAAAGTAGAAGGACCTTTTTTTACCCATAATTCTGTCCTAAACTTGCTCAGAACTCTATTTTGGTTTGGAAACTGATGCTGCCAAAAGAATAACTTTTCTAAAAATATTTCCAAGCCGTTTCTGACTGCACAGCTGCATGGATGCTTTGTGGTGACCTGAGGGAGGGAAGGTGCAGATATTGGAACAAGTACCTGAAGATGGAGATGCTTCCTTTGTTGACAGTTTAGGCTGGCTTCTGCTGCTTTCGATTTATTGTGAAACTAGATAGTGTTCAGAGATTTTGCCAATTTCTCTCTGTTTAGCACTACCGAACATCTTGCCATAAGAACTTCGGGATACTCTTCAAAGCTAGGCCAAAATAACTCATTATTTTGTCACAGAATTACGGAATCACAGAACAGTTGAGGTTGGAAGGGACCTCTGGAGGTCATCTTGTCCAAACCCCTGCTCTAGCAGGGCCAACCAGAGCTGGTTGCCCAGGACCGTGACCAGATGTTTTTTGAATATCTCCAAGCTGGGAGAGTCCACAGCCTCTCTGAGAAAGCTGTGCCAGTACTTGGTCACTTGCAGAGTGAAAAAGTATTTCCTGATGGTCAGAGGCAACCTCTTGTGTTTCAGTGTGTGCCCATTGCATCTTTCCTGTTACTGGGCACCACGAAAAAGAGCCTGGCTCCATCTTCTTTGCATCTCCCTTCAGGTATTTATAGCTTTTATTTGTCTTGCTGAACAATCTTGTTAGGTATTTGTCTTGCTGAACCATCTTTGGTGGCACAGTCAAAGCTGAACGCTGTAACCATCTCTGCTTTTCTGGTCTTGATGTGCCCCTAGGAAATGATGAGAGACTTCTCACATCCTTTCTCTTTCCACCACAAAGCTATTTTATCAGGAGTATGGACTCTTCATGCTTGCTACACTTAATTTGAAGACTCCTGAATGACAGTGCTGGAACTAAGCTAATGTATGGCTAAAGAGGTCAGATATCCCTGGAAGATGGGAGACATTGATCTTGAGTAAGTGTCAGGTCTGTACAGGTACTCTCATGGGCCAAGTCCTAAAAGCAGAATAAAGAGGGGGACAGGATGCCTCAATTTGGTTGGACATGATGTGTTTTCTGAACCTGTTCCATGTGATAGGAATGAGGAGTGATGTTGGCTAGGAGCTACTGGAGAAGCCATTTCACATAATCTCAGACATCAAATCCTTTAGCTCATTAAACCAATCTGATTTTCAAAGGTGCTTATCTTTTTCCTACTCTTTCCTATTCTGAGTGAAAACCTCTTTGATTTACCTAGGAAGTTAGTTCAGCCTTCACGGTGTTATTTGCAAAATTTCTTATCCTCAAACTCACCTTCTTTCTAGAGATTGGAATGAGAAGAAAGGAATAAGAATAATCTCATTTCAGTGACAGTAAAAGCTACTTTACTGATCCCAATTTCCTTTCATCGAATCTAGAATGTCATTCCTTGCCTCTAGTTTGTGTTCCTGCAGAAAAATTCAGGCTATCATCATCGAAAATTAAATCCTGGTAACAGATTCCATGATCCTCTTTTAGCACCATTATCTGTCACTGCTGACAATATCCTTTCTTCCTGCTTGCTGGTAACCACCCTCATCTTCTCCCTCTGATTCAGCTCTCTGCCTTGCTCCCTTTGTACCCAACATGTGATATCTTCTTCTCCTTCATTCATTTCCCACTTACTTCTCAGTCCATCACCTGTTACCTTGATTACCTCACTCACCAGTGTGCACAGCTTTCCACACCTCAGAAGTGCAAATTTTATCTGCTTCTGCAGCATCAGATAAAAGCAGGAATGAGGTAAGCAGCTGAGCTGCTGTATACCTTCACTAAATCATCCATATACCTAATTTTCCTTTCTTGAGATCTCAGAAGGGTAGGAGCTGGAGCTGAAGTGCCACCCAGACTTCCCTGGCAACCTCTAATAATTTTAATTGCTTTTACTTCTTTTTGCATTGGATGTTGGAGGACTATGCTATTTTTTTTAAGCAGCAGAAGAGAAAAAGAGCCAGATTTTTTATTTTTCTAATACAATCCAGCACAAGAAATTAAAGGAGAAACAACGATTTATGCCAAGCCCTAAACTCTTGAAAACATGGGTTTACAATGAAAACACTAACAGATGCTTAGTGGTAAAAAGCAGAGGAGTGGTTGCCAT